>OY978510.1:11901061-12151779 GCA_963854855.1 Nasturtium officinale | reverse complement strand
TATCTCAGGTGAGAGTCAAGGAGACGATGATGTTCACATGAAGAGCTTCCCCAGGCATACGGTGTCTTTGAAGGTCGCCGATGAAATGATCGGCGTACCTATCCCAAGAAAGGCTCGCTCAGGTGTGTTTTTTTAGCTTCCGAATTTTTTTTTAATTTTTTTTTAATATAAATTAATTTGTTGCAGCATGTATAAAGAGGTCGCATGACTGCCGGACTTCGTCGGGAAGCGGTGGCGGAGGAATCCGAGAAGATCGGAGAAGACCTACAACTCCGTCGGGGAGCTATAGCTTCGAAGTCGTTTCACCGTGTTCGTTGAAGCAGAAAAAGGTTCGTTCTCAGTAGATGATCAACAGAAATGGTTTTGAGATACTAATTTCAGAATTAATGATATTCATAGATTGTAAACGGATCCAAATCCCGAATACCCAAGCCACCGAAATCCTCCGGTGCTATCGAAGACGACTTGGAGATCGAAGTAGCTGAGGTTCTATCCGGACTCAAAAAACAGCCTCATTGCTCTAACAGACTAGACGATCCTGAGAATTCTCTTTTATCATCGGATGTTAAAGGTATTCAGCTGAAACTTCTTCTGTCATTGTCTATTATTTAACGGAAGATTTTGAAACTGGAAGGTGATCATTCTTCCGCAGGTGTAGAGATCGTTGGTTCAAACACTTGTACAGCTAGAATCGAATCTGGGAACTTAGCCAACAATTATAAATCAAGTAACACCACTACAACTACTAAGTCCGATTTTCACAAGGAGATATGGCAAGAAACAGCTACCATATTGGATGGCGTTCAGGAAGAGCAGAGGCTTGATTCGGCCATGTCAAAAGGGTAAATAGGAAATCAAGTTTTTTTCCATGTTTGGAAATATAATGTTTGTTTTATTTTTGGGTCTTCAGGGTAACCAAGGATCCACCGACGGAAAACAACAGAGATGATAGTATTTGCACTAGTAAGCTCGACATTAATCTGATGGTGAGATATCTACTCGTTTCAGATTTTGGCTATCAGAGAGTATGAAATGCGGCATATTTACTAAAAATCATTGTCATGTTGGTAGGTTCCTCCAGCAATTCCCTCCTCGCCAGAGAGAGCATCTCTTCTTCCTTTGGTTTCTAATTCCATTGTTACCAAAGATTATTGCAAGGCAAGTGTACGTTATATTAGCTTGTGTCTTGTTTAGCATTTCCCTAATTGGTGATTTATAATACTCTTTCTGTTTTGCTTATTGCAGCCAGATAGTTCTCTAAAGAGCAAAGAAACAATTATTGTCAAGAATGAGATCAAGGTTGTAAACCGTGAATGGCTGAATCTTGATATAGAGAGACCCAACCAAGAGACCCTTTCAGATTCTAGCCTAAGATTACTTAATTTGGATTGGAGCCGACCTCAGCAGGCTATATCTGGTAATCAACCTTGAATATGGTGGACACCATTCAAGTTCCGGCTTCTAATTTCCCTTGTCTGACCAATGTCTATCTCAATTCAGGTCAGCAGAGTTCAGTCTTACTTTTGCCTGTAGCTGTGGGTGGCTGGTCAAGTGGGCTTCCTCCTCAGGGGTAAGAATTGAAATCCCTGATCTGTCCTTAGTTGTATTATGCTAGCTTAATGGTCAGGCCCTAACAAGAATAAAACATCCCAGATATGTACCTGTGATCCAGACCGGCAAACCTATGGATGGGAGCAATGCTTCTCCTACATTAGTGCAGGTATGTCATCGTTTCTAATATGATGATTAGTGCTTCTTCTTCAGTAGTGTCAAGATTATGGTTATTTAACAAATGCTGGGTGCTCCATTTTCTGGCTCTCAGCCTAGGCCTAAACGATGTGCCACCCACTTTTTCATTGCCCATAATATTCAGCTACATCAGCACTTCGTGAAAACAAACAATCCCGTTACACCAGACAAAGCTTCTTTTTATATGAAAGGTGGTGACTTGAATCCAGCCGCTGGAAACCAACCCTTGCAAGGAAGCTCCCCTATTTTCAGTTTAAACTCCCAGGCACAAGATACAATTGCTGTTGATATTTCTGCGCACAAGGATAAGAAAGCCTCCGAAAGTGGTCTTTTTGCCTCAATCAGACGGAAGAAACCTCAACTGCCCCCTGGTCCATCAAGTAGTGTAGTGGTATATACTTCCTTGGGCTTTTGATATTATCACGAATGTGTTTATTGCAAAGAAATTTGTCGAGACTGCAAAAATTCTCTTGAATAAAACTGTTATTCTCTCTGAATGCAGCCTGCTCCAGCTTTCATATTCCCCACAGACCACCATTTGCAACCGGTTATGGTACCTTCTAAATCACCTCGCCAAACAAAGAGCCCAAACATTGGATCCGTGAACTTTAGCCATCCATGTTCATCAGCCAGCGAAGCTTCGTCTCCATACTTTACCGTTCTTCCAAACAATGCATATTCCTTTCAACTGTCATCAAGCATTAGAGGTGGGAGTCCAAGCCAGGCGTTGCCTTTCTTCAATGGGTCCATTTGTTCGCCACAAATGTTCCAATCTCCTCAGCTTCTGCGGAAACAGAGTCACGACCAGAGGGAGACAAAGGCATCAAGCTGTTCCCCATCATCCCACAGGCAACCACAAGTTAGTGTGAATAGTCGTTCAAGCCAAGCTAGTGCTAATGTTCCGAAACACTGTCAACAGTCACAAAAATCTGACGCTAAAGCTGCTGGAGGTAACTCTGATTCAAGGGGTAGCCACACTCAGAAAGGAGGTTCATATGGTCAGATCATGACAGCTCCTGCTCAGCCACAGAACTTTTCCATGTCATTTGCGTCTTTCGCTGGTGGTACGGCCTCTGCAAATCTGAATTTCTCTACCAATTGCTACCACTTGGTTTCTGCACCTCCTGTTCACCAAAAAAACCATCAAGCAAGTGACACAAAGAATGGATGTGGAAGTTATGCAAGCAATGCTGAAGACCCGAAAAAGACTCTTCCCGGGGAGCCTCTAGCGATGATGAATGGACAAACGCTTGTTTTTGACAATCCATCTAGAACCCTCAACTTTGTTTCTGGGACTTGGCCTCCTTCAGCAACAACAATAAATGAAGACCCTTCAGTGTTTACTCAGCATCTCCAGCAGAGGCACCAGCAATTTGGTCGGAGTAAAATGATGACTCATTGGCAGGCTGACTCTGTTTCTGCCACATCATCTCAGTGGAAAAACCCTGCTACGTCATCACTCACGTCTTGCAATTCCTTAAACCTCAAGCAGTTCCAGTCTCAGCCGCAGATAAGAACACACGGACAGACTCAGATTTCTTTTGCGGCACCATCAAAGTCGCAACCTTCTCAGGGGCTACAGGGGAGATCTGGTGGTTCTTCTTCAGTCACCATGTCTGCTTCACATGGCAAAGCAGCAAACCCCAAGGCCAGCAATAGCAAAGATTTGCCATTATCACGTGTTCCTTCTTCATCTGCACATGCACAGGGGCAGACGGAGATTTCAGTTTCCGGGTCAACCCAGAAAACCTCTCCGGTATGTGGGAGGACCATGCCATCAATCATAACTTCGTGCCCGGGTCATCTTTCTGAGCTAAAGTATTAGTTTCATCGAAGCAGGCGTAGAAAATATCGCCATTTTTGCCGTGTGTAGCTTCGGATTGAAGTGAAGGTAATACCGTAATGACTAGTTAAGTACTTTTTCTCTAGGGAGTAAACACTTTGGGTCGGTATCTAAATTGTTTAATGTTTTATGGGGTCGATTTTGCTTTCATAATGATCGGTCTAGTGTACATATTTAGACTAACAAAACCATCCCCAAGCAATTTATTTCAAACACATTCCTCAACATTATGCCGTATATATAGAGACTGAAAATAAGAAAGATAGCAAACATTGTTTTTATTTGTTCCCCGTTTGCGTGAAATACTTGTCTATTTGTGGGCGGCTAGAGAAGCCACATTGTCTAGTATATCTTCTCTTGCATTCTTATCAAACGGGTCTTCACCAATGTACAAGTCTAAGATTGACCTACACAAGAGTTTGCTCTTCACACTCCCGACATGGTTTCCCTCAACTGAAAAAAGGAAGAGTTTTAGACACTCTCAGCAGCGAAAAAGATGAATAGATAGATAGAATCTTACTTGCTACGTTGAGTACATGGCCTGGTTGTCGTGACAAATCAATGATGGAGTATCTAGGGATTTTATACTCATCTTTGAAGAGGCAAGTAAAGCTACAAGTGACATAATAGTAAACTGATATGAGGAGCAAGGTAAAGACAAATGAACTAAAGGTGGAAAGTGTGTGTGTATAAGGTAAGGACCTTTGAAGCAGTTGGTTGTTGTCAAAGGCACCAAACTTGTTGAGTCTGTTGCCAACAGATTCTTGAAAAGCATTGCGCACAGATCGGATGTTGAGTTTGGCGTAGACAATCTGCAGCCTTATAGTCATTTGAATATCGGCTTCCATGAGATCATCTATGAATGCCTTGTTTCCCCTCATCTCTGAAGCAGGAAGGTTTGCATATTTCTCAGCAGTAAGTTTCTTCAAATCATCACAATCAGCATACACGCCTGCGGGATGCCAGAAAAGCTCATTTACCAACTAACAAAATAAAACATCAGTTTCGGAAATCTATTAATTTTACCAAATGCGTAGACATCGATGTTCTTCAATCCCAATAAGCTCTTCTTCCTCAGGCCGACGCCGAGTAATAGCCGGGAATCACCGATAGAAGAGGGAAACGAGAAACCGGTCTTAGGTTCAATAACTGGTTCGGGGCTGGAGTCAGCTAGTGTTATAGATCCCCATGGTAACATAGACGAACCTTGAGAGGACAAGACCCACTCCACAACCGGATGCCTGCGATTCCGAGACGCCGCGATCGCAGCTCCCGCAGCAACAGCCGAAATGGAGATTCCGGACGGTGACGTGGCACGCGGGGGCTGAGAAAACGAGAACGGGAAGCGAAACGAAAACATTGTCTTCGTGTGTAAGAGAGTTAGTTCACTAACTTCCGGTTTTTCTTACACTCAATAACAGTTTTTTTCCCCCCCTTCTTTAACACACCATTGATATGTGTATCATGTCGACAACAACTACTTCTTTAATTGACACGTGTATTACACGTGACCTCCACTCTAACAAACATCCTCTTTTTGGGCTTTCCTCATTTACTAAAAAGGCCTTCATGAGTGTTTGAATGTCTATTGGCCTTTACCTCATTCATAGAAAGCCCCATCATACTTCACCCTCGCTTTATTTTCACTCAAATATCTTCTGATTAGTCATTACTACTACTATATATTTTTCATTTTTGTACATTTGTTTTACAAGATAATGTATATACATATTCACAGTTTCAAGTAAATAACTATATTCTTAAAGATATTTTTGTGAATTTTTTTATATATGAAAAATTAAAATGGCTTTGACAAATGTTTATAATGAGTTACAAAATAATCATGTGTACAAATATTCATAAGATTTCCTTGCTAAAATATCTCGAAATAAACCACGAGTAGAAAACTAAAAAGGGATCTTGCTTCGTTTCATCAAAATCCAATCAAAGATGTGTCATGAGAGGTCGTCACTACTTCTACTTGCGTCTTATCTTCCTTGTTTGATTGAGGTTCAATTAGAAATTGGAATCAACCAAACTTGTCTTTTTCACTACACCAAGATTTGTTTTCTAGTAAGAAGCCCATATGTGGCCCATTTTTATATGCATAACTGCAACCTTTGCATTTTTAAGTTGTTGAAGATAATAAAAGAGATCAGTCTCAAGGAAAAGAGGCAGAACTCAGCGATGGAGAAATCATCAGAAGCCCATTTCCCAAAAGTGGAGAAACCTTCAGGCAAGAAACAAACTGCGACAGTAGTTGTGGGAGTTTTGGCGGTGGGATGGTTGGCGATAGAGATCGTGTTTAAGCCATTGTTCAAGAAGCTCAGCTCCTCAAAGGAGAAATCCGATTCCGACGATGCTGCCGCTCCTCCCGCCTGAATCATTGAGAATGTAAAAGCCTATGCGGGAGACACGTGGATGTCTTATTCTTAATGATGTTTACAAGCAAATGTTGTGTTTCTTTCTTCTTTTGTAACATCGTTTGGTTTTACGGCTTTGACGATGCTTATTTTTACGTAATCTCCTTTTTCCTTATGATAAGAGAAGGACTAATAAATCATTTTCCTGACTGCCTTGGGCGTTGTTGGTAATAATTGTTTTGATTTATGAAAATGAATTATAGCAATAGCAGAGAGCGGAAAGCTATAGATCAAAATTTTATAAAACATAATATAATAACTTGTGCTGCTTGTATAAATAGAAAATAATACAAGGCCCAAAAAATAAATCCGTGATGAGGAAGATATAAGAAATAAGCCACGTGTCGGGTCAACCCGATTTAATATCTGGGCGTCAGTCGGGGCCGGCCAATCTCGTCTCCGAAACTGACATCATTAACCGTCATTTACTTCTTCCTCTTCTTCTCCTCTCTCTCTCTCTCTCTCTCTCGCTTCATCTCAGTTTCCGATGGTAGTTGGATTCGGAGGAAAGTCGTCTTCCGGAGGCCGTACTAGCCTCAGATTCACCGTCGCTGGCGAAAAAGGAACCGGTAAATCCAGCCTGATCTCGGCCGTCGCTTCCGAAACTTTCCCGGATAACGTCCCGCGTGTCCTCCCTCCGACTACTCTCCCCGCCGATGCTTACCCTGACTATATACCTATCACCATTGTCGATACTCCTTCCAGGTCTGTTGTTAGTTATTTGTATACCCTTATTCTTATTAAGGAAAGCTAGTTCAAATCATCAAAGATCCAAAGGTTATGAATCTTGAATAGCCTAGATGAAAACTAAATTCAATTGAATTTGTATGCATGATCCTTAATCTACTGATATCTTTTATGTTGTTATCTGCTTTTAGTATTGACAATCGGATAAAGCTCATTGAAGAATTCAGGAAGGCTGATGCGGTGATTCTGACTTACGCTTGTGATCAGCCTTCAACGCTTGATCGCTTGACTTCTTATTGGCTCCCTGAGCTCCGCCGGTTAGAGGTTTGTCCTTTATTCTCTAAACATTGTAGTTTATGCTTTCTCCTTTCAAAAAGTTTTCAAATTATAATTACGTGTTTATATCTAGATCAAAGCACCAGTCATTGTGGTTGGCTGCAAGCTTGATTTACGGGATGAACGCTCTCCCGCCAGACTAGAGGATATAATGGCACCAATCATGAAGGAGTACAGAGAGATAGAAACCTGTATAGAGTGTTCTGCATTGACCCTTATTCAGGTTTGTTCTTCCTTTCAATATCTTCTGATATAGTTTAAAGATTTAGATATTATCTTTTGGCTTAGAGGAAAGATGTCGCAAAATATGCAAGGTACCTTTTAGCAGATAAAAAACAATTGAGTTGATTGCACCATATCCATAGAGATCGTTGTTGTATGCCACTAGAAAATAAAGGTTTTTTTTTTTTTTTTTTCAGGCCCCTGATGTTTTCTATTTTGCATCAAAAGCTGTCCTTCATCCAACATTTCCGTTGTTTGATCAAGAAAAACATTGTTTGAAACCTCGCCTTCGCAGGGCAGTACAAAGAATATTCAACCTTTGTGATCGTGATTTGGATGGTGTCCTTAATGACGCGGAGTTGAATGATTTTCAGGTTCTCTTTCTCTGTTAGCCACTGATATTGCATTCATGAAAGTTCCTCATCCTGTTATATATATGATGCTGAAAATTTGGTTACCAGGTAAATTTTTTTGGTGCCCCACTTGACCCTGCTGAACTGATGGGAGTTAAAAGAGTGGTACAAGAAAAGCAACCAGATGGAGTAACTGATCTTGGTCTTACACTTCCGGGTTTCCTTTATCTCCTTTCTCTATTCATCGAGAAAGGTCGCCCCGAGACAGTATGGGCTATCCTACGGAAATGTGGTTACAATGATTCTTTAGAGCTCAAAGCCGAGTTACTACCTGTTCCAGTAAAGCATTCTCCTGATCAGGTGTGTGTTCTTAGATAGTACTTAACTACAAGAATATCTTTAAATTGTTCTGTTACTTAAAAGGACATGAGAAACTGGTTGGCCTGCTTTAAAATAGTTTTTGCACTCTATTCCTTTTATTTCACTTGCAGAGCATCGAGCTAACGAACGAAGCTATGGAATTTCTGAGTGGAATCTTCCAGCTATATGACCTTGATAATGTGTGTGATCGTTTCTCTAATTATCCAACATGAATATTGTGGTTCTGTATTACCTAAACGCTATGTGATCCTCAAGAAGCAGTTTTAGTTCTTTAATGCTTCTTCGTTTTGCTGCTATTTAGGATGGAGCCTTACGGCCAGCTGAGGTAGATGATTTGTTTCAAACAGCTCCAGACAGGTAATTTGCTGCTGATTATTTTTTTGTATAATTCGTTGCTAACTCTTACCTCTGTAATATCAACTGTTCTTCCAATGTTTGATTAGTGAGTTAACCTTCTTTCGTTTGAGTTTTCCTGCCCTGCCAATGTCTTAAATGCTCTTATATGTAATTATGTATATTGTTTCTGGAGTAAAGTTCGTTTACGTGTACAATCTACTTTTACGATTTCAGTCCTTGGCTTGAGGTTCCTTATAAAGATGCTGCAGAGAAAACGTCAGGTGGAAATTTGACAATCAATGGGTTTCTGTCTGAGGTTTGTATGCTTGCTGTTGTTGTGTTGACGCTGATTTGAAATCAAATTTTCATTTTCATCATGATCAACAATCAGCTTCAACATTCTTTAGCATGGCTAATTATGCTCTGTTATGTGTTAATGCAGTGGGCTCTAATGACTCTACTAGATCCTCGAAAAAGTTTGGCAAACCTGATATATATCGGTTATGATCACGACCCAGCTTTAACGTTTTCTGTTACTAGGAAAAGATCAATGGATCGTAAGAAACAGCAAACAGAAAGGAATGTGTTTCAGTGCTTTGTATTTGGCCCAAAGAAATCTGGAAAGTCTGCACTCCTTGATTCTTTCTTAGGAAGGTAAACTAGCTCTAATATTGCTATATATCCATATTATGCTGTGCTATCTTTACAACTTAATTTGTTTCTATGGATTTACTCGTGTAATATTCTCTAAGCTGTATTTCAACTCCAGGAAATTTTCGGACAGCTATAAGGCAACAATGGGTGAACGATATGCAGCAAATGTCGTTGATCAGCCTGGGGTAAGTAGCAATAATCTGAAGTCTTGTGTTCTTTGTCCTCTGTGGATGTTAATGAGGTTCTCTCTTTTTATATATGTAATTGTTTTTCAGGGTACTAAGAAAACCCTCATATTGCGGGAAATACCAGAAGACAGAGTTAAAAAGTTTCTGGCAAGTAAGGAGTCGTTGGCAGCATGTGATGTTGCTGTGGTTGTCTATGACAGGTTAGCTCAGAAACTCTTTGTTCATCTTATGTGCGGATGAGATGATAAAGGACTTAGCAAGGAAAAAAATGATATATATTGCAGTTCGGATGTATACTCATGGAAAAAAGCGAGGGAAATATTGATGGAGGTAGCAAGGAGGGGAGAAGAGAGCGGTTATGGGACCCCGTGTCTGCTTATTGCGGCCAAAGATGATTTGGATCCATATCCAATGTCAGTCCAAGAGTCTGATAGGGTAATGCATCACTTTGGACTACAATATGATTACATGGTCTTGAGGTGATTGCTGATTCAGAACTGGGGTTGTGAACAGGTTTGCATGGAATTGGGAATAGACGTCCCTGTGTCATTAAGCATGAAACATGGGGAGGCAAATAGTATTTTCTCAAGAATCGTGAGTACAGGAGAGAACCCTCATTCGAGCATTCCAGAGACAGCGTCAGGAAGAAGAAGCAAAAACATCCGTCAACTCGTGAATAGCTCACTGTTATTTGTCTCAGGTAGGTAGTTGTTTAACAAAATGTTGGATTTGTGTTATGGAGTGAAACTATTGAATCAGCTAAGCTTAGTTGTTGAATATGAAATTGCAGTGGGCACAGCTCTTGGGTTTGCCGGATTGGCAGCTTACCGTGCGTATTCGGCAAGGAAGAATGGTTGAAGATTTGTCTGGTGGACCGGACCCTGAATAATAGTAGATGTTTTAACTTTGGCGATTCATCTGATTTGTATATAATAAAGGTAAAAAAAAAAAAACCTTGTAGAAAATGGTAATGAAAAGAAGATAAAATAAAAACGCAAAATAAGATGGACCGAGCGTTATATAGTTTGTTATCTTGTACAATAGCCTTACAAATTCTTCTGAGGATCAAATCAGATTAAACAAAGAAAAATGGCTGCTTTATCATCATCCTCTCTGTATTTCTCCTCCAAAACATCTTTTCCGATCAGCAATCTCCTGATCCCGGCATCTCTCCATCGCTTCCCTCTACCGTCTTCATCATCCTCCTCCTCCTTTTCCTCTCTCTCTTCGTCTGCTTCTCCCTTGACATATTACTCTCTCACAACTACTCCAAGGTTATCTCCTCAGCGATTTACCGTAAAGGCCAGCGGAGAGAAGAAGAATGTACTTATTGTCAACACCAACAGTGGCGGTCACGCCGTCATCGGTTTTTACTTCGCCAAGGAGCTTCTCTCCGCCGGACACTCCGTCACCATCATGACCGTCGGCGATGAATCTTCTGACAAAATGAAGAAACCTCCTTTCACCAGATTCTCCGTAAGTTTGCAATTTTTCTTATATATATATATATATATATATATATTTTTTAATCCAGTTCCGACCAAATCTGTCTGTCTACAGGAAATTATTAGCGGCGGAGGAAAGACTGTGTGGGGAAACCCGGCCGATGTTGCGAATGTGGTCGGAGGTGAAACATTTGACGTTGTGCTTGACAACAATGGCAAGGATTTGGATACTGTTAGGTTCGCCTCTTATTGTTGTTAACTACAAAGCCATGTATATATATATATATATATATTTAAAGAATGGATTCAAAAATGGTGTTCACTGTGGGAACAGGCCAGTGGTGGATTGGGCTAAAAGCTCCGGCGTGAAGCAATTCTTGTTCATAAGTAGCGCCGGGATCTACAAGTCTACTGAAGAACCTCCCCACGTTGAAGGGGTAATTAAACACTATCCCCCTTTACTTTCTCAATTCTGCCTCATTACTCATCTCTTCTTCTTCTTCTTCTTCTTCTTCTTCTTCTTCTCCATTATGCAGGACGCAGTCAAAGCTGACGCAGGTCACGTGGTTGTCGAGAAGTACTTAGCCGATACATTCGAAAACTGGGCCTCATTTCGACCTCAGTACATGATCGGCTCTGGCAACAACAAAGACTGCGAAGAATGGTTCTTCGACCGTAAGTCTTCTCAAACACCCAAATTTCAACACTATGCAAAACAATTACTAATGCCTAATGGTGTACTCAAATGTGTTCACAGGGATTGTGAGGAACAGAGCTGTGCCAATCCCAGGTTCAGGGTTGCAGCTAACCAACATATCTCATGTGAGCGACTTGTCTTCCATGCTGACTTCTGCCGTGCACAACCCCGAGGCTGCATCCGGCAACATCTTCAACTGCGTTAGTGACAGAGCTGTCACTCTTGATGGCATGGCCAAGCTCTGTGCTGCGGCTGCTGGCAAAACCGTTGAGATCGTTCATTATGACCCTAAAGCCATTGGTGTTGACGCCAAGAAGGCTTTTCCATTCAGAAACATGGTAAGTTAGAATCCAATCCAAGCTCTTCTCCTCCTTCATTGATTAGTTTAAATAACCATCTCATTGTATGATTACAGCATTTCTACGCGGAGCCAAGAGCCGCAAAAGAGATATTAGGGTGGCAAAGTAAAACGAATCTGCCTGAAGATCTCAAGGAGAGATTTGAAGAGTATGTCAAGATTGGGAGAGACAACAAGGAGATCAAGTTTGAGTTAGATGATAAGATACTCGAAGCTGTCAAAACTCCTGTGGCCGCTTGATCAAATAGGCCGTAAAGTTTCTTCCTTTGTAATTTTTAATGTTACACACGCCGCTCTCTTTTTTACCCAAGCTTTTATGAGACGAGAATGATGATTTCATCTAAAAAGATGTTTTAAATTCATGACCAAGAGAGCAATAACAATTCCAGTTCACGTGAAGACAACAATTCCGCTTCATGGAAATAGATCTAAAGACAGTCTTAGATCTTTACATACTTAGTTAAATAAGCGAACCACAGAGAGAGAGAGAGAGAGAGAGAGAGAGAGATAAAACTGAATCTACCTACATAGCAACAAGAGCATTGAGTCACCCTATCTCCTATTCCTCCTCTTGCTTGATTTTCAAACCTCCCAGCTTTGATTCCAATTCATTGTCTTCTTCACCTTCCTCTTCTTCACCTTCATCTTCAAAATCTTCTCCTTCAGGGTCATTATCGTCCAAAGGACCAAGCTTGTCCAGGGAGTCCTTAAACATATTATTAACCTCGTCAATACCTTCGTCAGATATGAAGTTTCCATTAATGTTCAGAAGCTTGAAAGAATGTTTCGTCAGGACAGTTTGTGCCAAGACTCTTGCCCCGGCTCTTCTGATCATGTTGGTACTCAGGTCGACCTCAGCCAACTGATCAAGACCTTCAACTGCCTTTGCAATTAAGATAGCCCCTTCGTCTTTGAGTTCGTTCTCAGATAAATTCAGCTTTGAAATAGACTGTTTTGAGGCGATGCAAGCTGCCAATTTCCCAGTAGAGTTTACAGTAATATCGTTCCCAGCCAATTCTAGAACTTTGAGAGAAGGGGCAGACTTAACTAGAGCTTCAGAAAGTGCCTCAGTCCCCTCATCCTCCAAGTTCAGGTAACTCATATAGATCTCAGTTAAATCAGTCAACTCTGATATAGTCTTGGCCAGGGCAATTCCACCTTCTACTCCAAACATGTTGTCACGAAGATCAAGTTTCTTCAAGTGGCTACAGATTTCAAGTGCTTCAGCTAGCGCAACTCCACCTTCTGAACCGATCCTGGTAGATGAGCACCGGAAATCTTCCAAAGATGGACACTGCCTCACTATCTCTGCAATGGCAATTGCTCCTTCATCTCCTGTCATGTTGTTATGAAACTGAAGCACCCTGATTTTGTCAGTCGAAGGGAGTAACTCACGAACAGCTCGTGCAGCATCCTCAGAAATGCCATCATTCATCAAATATAGCTCCTCTAAGTCATTCTGAGACTTGATGAGGGCACCAAATGCTCTAATTCCTTTTTCTCCCAGAGCATTGTCAGAGAGATTCAAATACCTAAGCTTACAACCTTCTAAAGCAGATGAAAACATATTCATGACTTCAAGTGCTTCTGCCTCTGGTCTTCCTGCAACAAAGTCTGATAGATCCACTTCCGTCAACTGATCCTTGATGGAAGACAAAACGCTCACAGCAAACTTGGCTGCTTCAGAGCCAAAACTCCTGTTGCTAAAACGGATTTTGGTGTAGGAGTTATGCGGCTCAGACAAAGGCCTCAAGAGTTCACGTGCCTCGTCTTCATCAATGAATGCTCTACGGCCACCAGATATGTCAAACAAGATATCCCCAGGCTTTTTGAGATCAAGCTGGAAGTCTTCCTGTGGACCTCTTTTGATGACTTGAAGCATAAGCTTACTGGATTCTTTAGCATAGACCTGAACAGCAGAAGTTCCATCACCATGAGGTTCGTTCTGGAAGTGTTTGTTGGCAGTTGTAAAAGCCAAGTCTTCGATACGCTTGGCATCTAGCTCAGCCTCCTGGAGGCTCAAAAGACCGTACTTTCTGGAGAAAATGGAAGGGGTGGTTATGTTCTTGGTCATGCGGTCAACAAGCATGAGCCTCGTACTTTTGCTCGGTGGCCACATCTTCACTGACATAAGACGGTTGTGCACTGAGTGATCCATTCTTCTACTTGGTTCTGTGATTCAAGACAAAGAAAACATTACTCATTCTGTAGATCCAATCTAAAACGAAGATAGCGTTGCAGATATAAACGAATCTAGTTACATTCGTTTTATCAGATACAAAAGAGCCTAATTTCGGAAGAAAAATTGCATTTTTATTTCAACAAAATGCTCCAGAACTCATACCAAGTAGAAAAAAAAAACAAAAACTAACAAAGGTATTCCCAGGATATCAAACAAAATCTATAGCAAAACGAGAACAAGAGATTTTTTATATAAAAAAAAAAAAACTCACCTTTTTTCTAAGCGGATTGAAAATGGATCTGTGTAGTTGTTGTTGGCAATAAGGGAGAAGTAAAGAAAAAGGGACTTGTTTCAGAGAAGCGTGAATTAGAAGCAGTGTGAGGAGAGAATCATTGATGGGCGTGAGCGTGATGATAATGGAGGCAATGATGGGTTATTTCAAAAATCAAATGTTTTGAGAAAGCCAATCTATGAAGATAGATTGATTAGGGTTGGTTGATTCTATGTAAAGAAAATGACAATAACACCCATACTCAACCACCTTTAACTAACCCATTAAAGGCCCAAATATCAGTAGTAAAAAGTCTTAATTGATAGATGATATATTTTTGTAAAGCCCATTTGACGAGAGTGGGGGCCACCACTGCCAGGTGGACTCCAAGAGCTGCCTGTGACCTGTCTTTCGCTTGCTCCTTGTAGCTTCAGAGCAAAGAGTGAAGAAGCGTCTGAGCCTGAGATAGTTCATGATTCTAATTGAATCTCCAGTTATCAAACAACACTCTGTGACTGTATTTGACTCCAGATCTTCTCCTGAGCTCACTATTGCTCACTCACTTCTTGGATCGCATTTTCAACTACTATGCCTGCTTTCTCATTGCACGTCTCTACATTGATCACTTTCTCAACAAGACCCGAGCCCATCTCACTCCGCTTAATGTCCACCGCCTTATCATTACTAGTGTCATGTTAGCCGCTTCAGTCTTCGATGATAGGTATACATTTCAATTGATATTAGCTAGTTTAACTAAATAGATCTTCCTTTTACATCACACCGCTGCTGCAATTCACATTAGTAACCGCAGGTCCTGCCGGTTCCTTGTTACAAGTACCATTGTTCATCTTGGGCACCCTGGTTCAACAGCAGTACCAGGAGCCGGAACCACCTCAACCACTGGCTTTTCGGACGGTGAAACCCTTAAACGTTATTTTGATTGTCGATGATCTCCTTATGTTTGATCCCACCACCGTTTTTACTAACCAAGTCCTGTAGATATAGTGTCTGCTCAAATTAAAGCCATCAAAGTTTCTGACTTGTACATTAGGTTGGCTAGTTGATAGTGCGGCGGGCAGAGGAGGAGAAGTCACCGTTGAAATGAAGAAGTGTTAGTTGGATATGAATATACGTGAGTTTGTATACTTACGTGTGCTTACATCACCGTTCATATGAGCAAGACTTCCCCTTGTTAGAATTGATCATGTGAGGATAGTTACATCACCGTTCATATGCAGTTTTTGGTAAAATATTTAAAGGTTTTTCATTAATAATTTCTCTCCCACCAACTTTTTATATTATATTATTAAATACAAAACGAATTCAATAATAATTCTTTAAGTATTATTAAATATAAAAACGAATTTAATAATATTTCTTTAAAAGTCTCTCTTAGAGATATTCTTAAACCAGCATCATTAAGTAGAAACTTATTTGGGTTTGTTACCAAGTATAAATATAATATTTTAATTTAATTTAACTATTTAATTAAAATTTGTGTACAAAATAAAAATAAACTAATAATGTACTGATAAGTGTACTGTAAAATTCTTAAAATATTGTAAACAAATTTTAAGTATCTTTATTAAGAACCCATATTAATCTCTCACTTCTTTATTTATTTTTTAAAAAATTTATAATCATGAGAACCTCGTTAATAACTTTTCATTAGAATTGCTCTTACGATCTCCAACCTTGAACTTACGGATTATAAAAGACAACAAGGAAAATTCAAGTTTAAGATTTGTAGTTACAAAAAAAACATGTACGTTTAGTTTAACTATTACGGTTAAGGTTTTCTTGATAGTGACGCAGTATAATTGGTTACTTATCATTGGCAAAATGCATGTTTTGAAAAGACGTTCCAAGTAGACAAAACATTTTAAGAGTGAGATTAAACCGTTAAAGTTTAGCCCAATATTGGATAGCTATGCCAAATTTCCGTATACGGATTCTATTTTGTGGGATGTTATATTTTTATTTTGATACAATTTACACATTTGGAACAGTAATACTAAAAAAAAAACAAAGGTTGTATCTCTTACCGTGAAGGGGCAAATGATTACTGAAAGAGAGAGAGATTTTAAAAGGTAGCTAATGCGCAAGGTAGGAGTGACTGCCTTATCGGTCGTATTATTTACTTTTTATCATGATAGATTGATATAAAAAAAATTATAAACGTGGGTGATGGGTTAACATCAATCAATCATTAAGCTTTTTATCCCAATTTATTTTATTTGTACCTATCATGAACACTATGTAAGTTAAATAAGTGAAAAAGTTGGGGTCACGAGTTTAAGGGAACGATCGAGATAGCACGCATATTATTAGGGTTTTTTTAAATTTAGTTAACTTTTTGTGAAATCAAAAGTCAGTTGATGTAATGTGTTAAAGATTTAAAATGATAAAATTTATATTTTAGAATTTTTAGGTAGAAGTTATAAACAATAAAAAATTAAAGTGTAAATGGTAGATATTTTCAAGAGTTTTTTTTTAGATTTTTCCAATATTATTATATGTTATTTGTAAGTAACTAACCAATAAATAAAATAAAACTTGATTTAACACCGTTACCAAGTTTACTGTTACATGTAGAAAAAACGAAGGAATATATATGTAAAAAACAAAGGAATGTAGATTTATTAGAAAAAACGAAGGAATATATAAGTTTCAAGACATATTCGAATTTTTTATTACAACTTAACTAATGGTTATCTTAGATTTTTAGTGGTGCCATTAAAATTGATTCGTGTCGTGTATTCATTTTCATATAGATGTGGGATGAAAGTAATCCAGTGACACTTTTCTTAAAATACAAATAATTTTTTAAGTGCACTAATTAACTGATAAGACAACACAAGCTAGGATTTTAAAAGAAACTCATAGAGTCATAAGCTGGTCTAATCCACCTTTTGATTCAAAGTATCAAACCTATATAAACTTAATCATTTAAATAATAATATCAAATGAGTTAATCAGTAAATGTACTCAGACAATATATCAGTATCCAAGTTTATGAATTACGTGACTGATGTACATGTAGGGTACTCAAATTGGTTTTTGTTAAATTAACCGTATATATACTAAAATTTATAGTTAAAAATACCATATGGGTTTTGGTGTATATATGTAGACCAATATATGTATATGATTTTTTTTTTAAGTTTAGGAACGGAGGAATCAGATACGTACATGGACACGTAGGAGCATGTACACAATACTAAGTTCGCACACAAGCAAAATTAAATTCCAATAGCTACGAGTTGTCGCTGTAAGAATAATCTTTTTAAAGACCCTTTCTTAGACCATTATATTTCTTATCTCATGTGAATAATTATAATGTAAAAATGATATTAAAAAGTTTTTTTTTAGGTTTTCCCGTCTTAATATTAAACGTAAGTGGAAAGAGTAAAAAGGAGACGCTCCCGGGGGTCTTGGCCATTGCAGGTCGACAAAGAATTTTGCCTCTCCGTTTCATTAATGGACGGTCCAATAGAATCTTTATATTATTCAACAACATATGAAAGACTCCATGATAATATCAAATTATAAGACATAGAATCACATCTGCATAACCTTTTCTATGAAAATTTTAAATTAAGGCATATAGAATATTTATATACATATAATATGTCATATAATATATACTAGACCGATGATAAGGAAGCATCATAACCGTAACTTATTTAGTTTTTAAAAGTTAAATTTATGTTTAATAATGTCAATCCATCCAATTAATTTAATTACCGAGTCTCTCGTAAAGACTCCTCTAGTCATAAAACATGCAAAAACTATTAATTTTGAAAAATCAATTTTCATATAAAATATATAGCCTCTACTCAATTCTAATATATATTCACTTTTGAAATATATCTAAAACAATAAAATATTTGTTATATGTAAAAACTATTCTGAAAAGGGAATAGCTTCTGAAAATTTTCAATCATTATTTTCCAAAAAAACAAAATTCGTATCTTAGCTTCACATCAGACATAATTGAAGTTTACATTTGATTGAGACATAATCAATATATATCATCTGAACTGCATGCGTATCGAGTCTTTGGCTAGCCTAAAAAAAAAAGTGTACAGAAAAAATAACAGGTTTGACCTATTTAAAAAAGCGAGCCCAACTTGTCATATATCATTTGTACACTGTTAACTTCCCGAGTGTGACCCTATATATATAAATCATATCCTTCATGCAAAGTCACCTGAACATTTCATAAGTAGATAAAAGCCTACTAAACATATCATATATATACAAAAAACGTCTGTAGTTTATATTGCAAAGCTTTTATATATCATCATGATCATGAAGATATCTATGGCCATTTACAAGCAGCCATTGCCTCCTTCACCGACGTTAGACTTCCCTCCTGCGAGATTTTATCCCAATATGCTAACTCCAAACCCATACGGTCCAAAGGAAAAAGTTGTGGTCATCATGGGTGCTACCGGAACAGGTAAGTCACGGCTCTCCGTCGATCTAGCCACTCGTTTTCCGGCGGAGATCATAAACTCCGACAAGATTCAAGTCCACCAGGGTCTAGACATTGCCACCAACAAGATCACGAGGGAGGAGAGCTGCGGGGTACCGCACCATCTACTCGGCGTCTTGCCGCCTGCAGCCGACTTATCAGCCGCAAATTACCGCCACATGGCGAATCTCTCCGTTGAATCCATCCTAAAGCGTGGAAAGCTTCCAATCATTGTTGGAGGTTCCAACTCTTACGTGGAGGCTCTAGTGGACGACGAAGACTACAAATTCCGGTCGAGATACGACTGTTGTTTTTTATGGGTCGACGTGGCACTTCCTGTTTTGCACGGTTTTGTGTCTGAGAGAGTTGACAAGATGGTTGGAAATGGAATGGTCGAAGAAGTTAGAGATTTTTTTGACTTTGCGGATTCAAATTACTCAAGAGGGATCAGGAAAGCAATCGGCGTTCCAGAGTTTGACAGGTTTTTCAGGAATGAACATTTCTTGAATGTAAGAGATAGAGACGAGCTGTTGAGTAACGTGCTCGAGGAAATAAAGAGAAATACTTTTGGGTTAGCTTGTAGACAAAGAGACAAGATCGAACGGTTGAGAAGAGTGAAGAAGTGGTGCATTCAGAGATTGGATGCGACTCCGGTTTTCACGAGGCGGAGGTCCAAGGCGGATGCTGACGTGACGTGGGAGAGGCTCGTGGCTGGACCAAGCACCGATGCTGTGTCGCGATTTTTGCTTGACATTACCAGCCGTCGACCACTCGGGGAAGCTTCAACCGCAGTTGCGGCGGCCATGAAACACGAGATGTCGCGGTGTCTTGTGGCGTGATCGGTTGTAACCACAAAAGGAGAGTGCTGGATTTGGACATGTGGTTAACTTTACGACAATAATTTTTTGTGCTGATGACGTGGCAATGATCAGAAATTAACGAGACTAAGATGAGTGGGCAGAATATATAAAATATGCTAGAAAAAAAAAAGTTATCATCTATATAGTATATATGCGTCGTATATAATATTGAGAGATACTGAAATTTTGGCATAACTGTTATTCAGTATTATCGTCTACCTTTTTGGATGTAATTAAGTGAGACTGTAAGTGGGAATTCTATATTTGGAAGTGAGACTTGCTCGGCTTGTAAACTATTAGTTTTTTTTATTGATACAACGACTAAACTAAGTGGGGCTTAAATTCATAGTTTTTATATAGTGAATAATTATACAGTTTATGTGATCCTATAAAGGTAAATGTTTGACGCAGAACCACAAACGAATATACACGTATGTGTATAATCATAATTTATAAAGGAATTAGTAAATTTTCAGTTGCTATATACAACTGCCACAGTAGTTTTTTTTGTATGTGTTAAAAGGCTTCACAATCAACATTATTTAAAACGAGATTTATAAAAAGTTCGAGTGGTGCCGGTGAAAACAAAACTAATTGATTAGTAGTATGGAACTCCTTTTTCAATATCTGAGCTAAGATAAAAATGAAACTGTTCTTAACCACTGAAATGATTTGATACGAACAACATAGTTAAAAGTATTTCAGAAGCTCTTTATTATGGGGAATTTTTTCAAATAATATTAATCAGTTTGGGTATGAACAAAAGAAGAAAAAGACAAATGTAATTAGGAGAAGTCTAATGACCGTACAGTAAGTAACAGTCCCACGCGCCTGAAGCCGTACAGAGAAGCCGTTGACAATTAGGTACATTATTCGATTAACGGGTCCCACATGATAAATCTTAAATTTGAATGCGGTCTTAATTGGAACCCATCCATTATTATTCCTCCATTCTCTAAGCCCGTGTGCAATTGGCGTCTCTCGATGATGCTGTTGGGTCCCTCTCCCTCGATAGAGTATGTTTTAATGACCGTTGCCAATTTAATTGCATTCTTTCTCGTCATAAATATATATATATATATATATATATATATGTTTCCGAAACAATAATCATCACTTATCCTTTTCAACTCCATGTACACAGTGTACGGACAGTGTTGTTACTTTGGTTCTGGACTGTTCGATGTATTGAAAGCTTTTGCAGATGTTAATACATATGGTTTTGACTTAGAATGTGAAACTATTAGAGATAAGGAACAAAGTGAAAGAAGACAAACAATTAGTAGCACAAAAATAAAGAAAAAACTGGAGTAAAAGAATCACATCTTTTGAGCATAACCCGAAAAATAAAATTCTATATTTTGGTCCATACAATGCGACTTTTGCAAACAAAAATAAGATTCCATAAATCTCCATAATCTTTTGTTTGATATATCATCGCTATATTAGTTTGATTGTTTGTTAGTATACTCCCTCCAACAAAAACATTTCATAAAAAAAAAAACTGTAGACTAATATTGTTCACATAATATTCAATCAAGAATATTTTATATTTTAACCACACAAAAAGACTTTTAAACATCTTATATTACAAAACCTAGGAAGTATTTTATAATATATTCCCCCTTTTATCAATTGAATTTGCATTATTGTGAGAAATAGATTCGCTTGAATTATGTCAACGTAGAGTTTTTATGTGTGTTTCATGGAGAAGTCGATAAAAACAGAGGGAGGGATAATTACTACTACCACCCACTGTGGTGTTCTTTGTACATACTCTAATGGGCCTAAAATAAATTTTAAAAAATGCGATCAATAATAATTAATGGGCCTACATAAAATGTGAATGCGCTATGAGTTTCGGGCCATAACTGTACAGTATAGAGTGATGCTGACGAGAATGACGACAATCCCTCTTACTCTTCTTTTCAATTTCGTTGACATTTGTGTGTGTGACTGGGGTGAGGTGTAAATTTATACAGTAATTAAATTAAATGGCGTGATAAAAAACTTGATGACAAAGAAGAAAATAAGATAAAGAAAGGGATCTGGGTTCTTGACGATGAAGACATGGCAATACAGTTTTCTTTTTGTTTCTTGTTAGAGAACATGGCAGTATAGCTTAAGAGAGGCAAATAGAATCAGCGAATGAGTCTGCCTCCACAGGTGTAAGTGACGATGCAGGACTCATCCACAAATACTGTATAGTTATGAACAGGTTTGGCTAGCAATGGCGGAAGCCGAACCAGAAGGTCGCACACACACTCGTTATCCATTTGCTTCAACCACTTGCAGCACTCTTGCTGCGCATACGTCTCTTCTCTGTGTCGATGATGATGGTGGTGGTGGTGGTGGCGACGGCGATGGTGGTTGTGACTGTTGTCGTTATTGTTGTGGTGTTCGTGTTCATGATCATGGTCATTGTGGTTATGGTCATTGTGATCATGGTCGTGGTTATGGTTATCGCGGTCATGGTCGTTGTCATGGTCATGGTCATTGTGATCATGGTCGTGGTTATCGTCGTGATCATGGTCATCATCATCATCATCATGGTCATCATCATCATGATCATCGTCGTTGTCATGATCATCGTCATCGTCATCGTCATCGTCGTGATCATGGTCATGGTCATGGTCACGGTCATGGTGTTCATGGTCATGGTCAGTAGGCGGAGGAGCGATGGGAGGAGAAGGTGGGGCAATGGGGGAAGGTTGTGGGACGGTGTTCATAGGGAGACGTGAGCAGGCGTAGTTAGCCAGCGCGTATTGAGACGCGCATAGTGGACGAGGTGGTGGAATCTGAATGATCCTCTGGCCTCGTGAGAGAGAGGAGAGAGCGAGAACCAGAGTAGCTGCAAGAAAAAGCGTTTCCATGGGGAGTGTGTATTTGTGTGAGAAGAGAGATCTTAGGTAAGTCTCTTTATATATTCAAAGGAGTCGCAAGACACAAAGAGGGTTGCAGAAAGATTTTAGGTAACAATGAGTTTTTCATTTGATTTGCGTGACTTTTGTGTTAGGTTGCTAGTAGAGTTTTCTTTCAGGACAGCGTTTCACTTTGGTACAACAACAAGACCTGTTCCAAAATCCACAACCAATTAAATCATAAAACCACAATTAATAGCTGCAACTCCGAATGCCTGACAAACGAAACGTGATTGGGTTGATCCAAAAGGGAGCACATGTGAATAAGATAGAGATTAGGCGTTCTTGTAATGAGTTATGATCGATCCTAACCTCCAAGCTGATATACTCAGACAAGTCTAGCGTCTTCTATATAGCAAAAAAATATATGTGAATGTGTATCATTTGGTCATTGACACCGTTCTAACTTAAATACACTCCTTCAAAGGGAGGAATAAGTGAATTCGGGATTGAAATTAAGATAGAAGGTTAACATTTGATTTTCTTCTCTTATTAGCCAAAAAAAAACACAAATTTAACAATCCACCCTAAAGAAGACCAAACCAGGCACAAGAACTAAGTTTAGAGAAAAGACCAGAGGCTTGTTTGTTGGTTAATCACAGTCACAGAGACGCTCTTTAGGTTCATTGCTATTGGCTGCTAACAAAATCTCCTTATCTCTCAGCACTTGTTCCCTCTGCTGTCTCAGCTTATCTTTCCTTTCTTGCCAACCTTGCTCTAACAAACTCAAAAAGTTATCCTTAATAGCAAGCAAAGGATCTCTATCAACAAGCTCATCCTCTTTATAAGCTTCTCTCAACACTGCAGTCTTGATCCCTCCTTTAAGTGACAAGTAGAAGATACCTGAATGGCGAGTGAAAACAGTCGAGAACGCGTTTGAAAACCTGAATTCATCGGAGAACTTGCCAAGTGTAGGCACAGGGACTCTTTTTAACAATGACAGAGACAACAACTCGTGAACAACACCAACAGTTCGTTTCTCCATTTCTTTAGAAGCTTGGTCTAAATGAGAAACATCTTGGTAGGGTGATATGTAGTCTTGCTCTAACCAATCCCTAGTCCACTCTCTCATCTCCTTCCTTAGGAAAAACCCAGACGGCAATTTCACATTGAAATTGGGTCGGACCCTTACACCGGTTTGAATGGTTTCTTCTTCTGCTCTCTGCTGGATCATCGATTTGGCGAAATCAGGATTCCAAGAGACGAGCTCGAGAAAGGACTTACCTTCCTCAGGCAGACCAGTAAGTCGGAAGTAATTAGGGTATTTCTGAACAATCTTTACCAAAAAATCATTCGGAAAACCAAAATCTCTCTTGACATGAACAAGTTTATCGGCACTGATAACCTTATCTTTAGCCATCATCAGCAATTTGCAGAGCTTCGAAACAATCAACGGCTCATTCTCAGCGTAAATCCTCTGTTCTTCGTCGAGGAAAGCTCTGAGACGAGGCGTTGGGCGAATGAATTGAACGAGCTCTGATTTGGGTTTGATCCGATCGTTATAGATCTCAAACAGAGAAGGATTCATTTCAACGAAGCTCTTAGCTTTGAAATTGAGGCGTAATCTTTCGCGCCGTTTCTCAAGGTATCTGAGAGGAATGACTTGAGCTGGTTCGTTAAGCACTTCTTTCACCACTCGAGCACACAACTTGTAACGCTTGTCTTGCTCTATCGCTTCGTCTAGCTTCGTGTCTTTCTTCCATACCACTTTCAAGCTCGATATCGATCTGATTTGGAGACCTAAACTTGGGGTTTTCAGAGATTTTATGATTTCGTAAGAAATGGTTAAGTTTCTCAGCACCATTTCTCTGAATTCAGTAGAGCTCCAGAAAATTAGGGCTTTCGACTGCAAATGCCTATAAACCTTAAGTGTACCGGAAACTACAACAACTTCACGCGTTATGAGAGCGATTTATACACACGCGCTGCGTTTATATAACCAAATTTGTTTAACAAGACAACATACCCTATTTGACAATAAACATAAAAATTATGAATATCTTCAACTAAATTAATACATATATAACCAAGAAGAATCGGTGAAGGCAGGATTATCAATTAATCATGGGAGGAGAGAAGGAAGACAGCACATTATTTCTATCATTGATTAAATTTTCAAAAAAAAAAAAAAAAAAAATTTGGTTTCTCAATTTGGTATAGCCATTATTTCTGAATTTTGTTTTTGCGGTGAGGATATTGTTTGAACAGAAAAAATAAATTCATGCACACATGAGGCTAATGATGGAACTTTGGCTTGTGGGGGGGGGGGGTTTATTATGTCTTGCCGTGTTTGGTGGGGCATGTGAGGATTAAATATCTAATTTGGTAGTTAAGAGAAGGGATTAGTTTAACCAACTTATTAATTATGGACTTGTGTTAGGGAGTTAGCAAGGAAGTTCATCCCACCAGATGACTCGCTTGAGTTGACTATAAGGTTTCCAATTGACCCAAATGGTATTAATATGAATGAAAATGGTTTAGTTTACAATTTCATTGTGCTGTTGATAAAGAAAAGTTTATAGTATCATAGTAGAATAAACATAATAATTTCCGCCTCAATAAAAGATAGGTATCTGGCAAACAGTTGCAACAAATTTTCTTGTGATGCTAATAAAACCTTTCAGTGACACAATAGATCGATCTCAAAAAAAACCTCTCTGTTAGGCTGGCAAAACAAGCACTGGGATTGATTGATTGATTGATTCCTATAATCAGAAAAATGGATAAGGGGAATTCCTTTGTTCAGCTTTTTTCTCTTTGCATCAATGGTAACTGACTGTTATAATTGAAACGACGATCTAATTGTTGATTTTGCTGCTCCTATCCTGTTACAGAGGTTCGCACATGCGTGTTGTGGGACATAGAGGATTTCGAGGTTCGATTTATCTGAATATCGATGCAGCTCTTAAGGATATGGGTTATCAGAATTGTGGTATGAGTGAAGTGGTCATTTATGGTGAGAAGAATAAGATCTGGGATGAATTTATACTCGCCGCCCATAGGTAGGTAGTTTCTTTCGTCCTCCATGCAGTGTAGCATCTATGGAGTTCAAAAAATCTTTTACATATGTTCATTTTGATGCTCGGTAAATCCAGAAAAACCTTATTGGTATTTCTTTGCTTGTTAGAATCTAAATGGCCAAAGTTGGACACTGGACAACAAAACAGTGAAACCACAACACTTGATACCCAAATAAATAGTCCTGAAAGCACAAATACAAGTATAAGTTTTTCTTTTTCTCCACATTAGTTATCAGTGACCAGTTATTACTAAAACAAACTTGCAACCAAAAGATAAGTTGGAAAAATTGAACAAAGCAAGCCATATATATATATTTTGGATTTTGCGTTAGAATGAGTATCATCAGCTTTGTAGCTGGTGGATAAGGTGTCCTCCTTGTAATATTGGATATTGTGATGGAGATGTAATTAACCCTAATTGAATCTCATAGTCATAGTCATAGCCTCAGGCAGCGTTGGATCTGAGAGAGACAAGTCCCAAAGGAAAGCATGAGCAGAGATTTCACCAGTAAGAAAGATGTTGTTTATCCGATCCGATCCGTTTCGTAATTGTTTATGCTATGGTTTGAGTAATTTCGTTGGCAGAGACAGGCGTGTTTTGGGACGTGGAGGATTGTCCAATCCCTGATGGTTGCGATCAGTTATTACGGTTGAAGGTTATCGGAAACTCGCAGCGGTTGAAATTAATTAAGGCTTATGGTGAGAAGAACAAGAACCAGGATGCATTTCTACTCGCCGGTGGTTCCTGCCGGAGATAAATGTGCGAGAAGTAGGAGGATGATATGGGACATTCTTTTCTCGTTCAGATTAACAAAAGCAAAAGAATCACTTAAATGATACAGTTAGTCAGTTACCTTCGAGCAATATGTTTCTGTCATCAAGAGGATGGGTGGGAAGGAAGAAATAACACCTGACACAAGCATACACAGTGTTACAACTTGAGGATCCGAATCAAACATTATGGAAGCGTTTCTCTCTTCCCACCAAAGACACTAATTTCCAGATCCTCAACACAAAAACCCTTACTCGCAAGACCTGATTCGATCTTCTGAGAAATCGAAGCAGGATCGTAACCACAGGATATTATTATATGGAAAAAGGGTGATCCAGGGTTAATTACCAGTCGTAAATGCTTTCTTAAACCAGGCGAAACATTCTTTCACAACAACATTTATCCAAGTACATTTAGATAAGTTCAAAACAACATGAAACTGAAAGTTAATTATATACATTTGGTTATAATTCATAAACCGAATCGAATTTAAGACTATAAAACTGTTTTTTTCTTTCTTCTTCTCAAACTATAAGACTATAAAATTTAAGACTAGTGTTTTGTTTTGTTCGAAAGTGAAAACTTGTTGAATTATCTCCACGTTTTCGTCTAATTTTGTTATAACTTGATAAAAATTCACATAATAAATGACTAGTTTCACTTTCACAAAAGATGCTATTGAGATGAGAAAAGGAATAAAAGGTCTTTTGTTCGCTAAAAAGGAATAAAAAGGTCTTTTACATGTAAAGGGAGTGATAGAGTGAGCCGAGAGAGAAATGAGTGCAATGTGTACGAGTGGTCAAGGGCTATCAATAGTTGGAAACTGTGCAGCCTTTCCAAGGGCTTCCTTGATGTCTTTCTGTTTTACCAAAAAAAAAAAAAAAAAAAAAAAAAAAAAAAAAAAAGACGAACGTAAGTTATAACTAAAAGAGACATACACTATCTATATGATTGATTATGCAAAACATAAGAAGAGGTAGAGAGACCTGAATGGAGAGAGGTGGCACAGTTGGGCCATAACGCTCAATGACTTTACCATCTTTGCCGACCAAGAACTTGGTGAAGTTCCATTTGATTCGAGTTCCCAGAAAAGTGGGTTTCTTTGACTTGAGGAATTTGTAGACTGGTGCTGCATTTTGTCCATTTACACGTACCTACATGGCCATGTTGCTTGGACAGGTCAGAGATGCATCAGTCAATAAAAAAAAAAAAAAAACTGACAAGCTGCATATTGATTGATGGATGGCTTTACCTTTTGGAAAACAGGGTATTCGGCCTTAAACCTTGTACAAGCAAATTGGTGAGCCTCTTGGCTTGTGCCAGGCTCTTGGTACAGAAACTGGTTGCAAGGAAACGCCAAGATCTCAAACCCTGAACAAATGGATTACATATAATGATGAGATCACCTTGTCATTGTGTTACATGATGAACAAGGAAACAACCACACCTTCATCTCTGTAGGTCCGGTAAAGATCCGTGAGCTGTGTGTAATTGAATTCGGTGAAACCGCTGTTTCCAAAAATTTAACAACGTTAAAAAGGGAAATTTAATGAAAAATATAAAAGAATGTCAAAGACGAACCGGACCATTTAGAAGCCACATTGACGACGAGCAACACTTTCCCTTGATAAACGCTTAGGTCAACATCTTTGCCTGTGCTATCCTGATTTCCAACAAAACATATATAATTAATTAATCAGATATGTTTCATCTTCTTCCCTCATATCACCTGGCCGATGAACAACTCTCTTACCTTGACGGTGAATTGATGGATGGATTTCTCGGAGACTGATGATAACGAAGCACCCATCTCGCATTTAAATGATATACATCTTTACCATTTTATTATTATTATTATTATTATTATTACATCTTTCTTTTTGCACTAGCTCTAGCTGGTTACAGCTCCTCCTTGCTCGTTTTTGTTCATCCTAACCACTTGCTATTTAATTAATTCTTCTTAATTTAGCACTACTCATTCCTCTTTTTTAACAAGAAATTCAGAGTTAATATTAGTTGACAAATTTCCCCCGAACACACATTAGTTATAATTATCAAATGGTTACAATGTAAAACAAAATTAAATTGCCTAAAATCAGGGTACTGACTCATTTTCTCAAATCTTTCTCTACAACAAAATGGCTCTACCATCTTTTCACGACTGCTTTTGCATTCCTCATAAGGTTTTGGTCATATGTACAACACTGCCTCTTTGTATATAAACAATCTCTCTCAAGTGTCCAAATATTCTAGCCACGCACCTTAACTCTTCTTCTTCCATAACTAGCCACAACCATCTTTAAATTAGACCAGACATCACCTCTGGGGGTTTCTGTAATCTCTCTCTACTCGCTCACCTTTGATGCCAAGAGTCGGGATCTGCGAATCCACACACACTCAACTAGTCAACTTTACTTCATTATTTACAAGATATAGCGATTGGTTTACTTTTTAAGAAAACAATGTCATATGCCAGAGACCTAATAAGATAAGAGCCACTGAAAAATATTATATGGCTCGTTTACTACTTTGTCAACAACTAACAAGAATCAGGTCTAAGAATGTTTATGTATGGCTGATTCAGTGCTTTGTGGGAGAGTAAAGAATGTACCTCTCATTCCTACTGGAACAGGACCTTCCGAATGCAGCTTATTGTGAAAGGAGTGTCTATTGCTATATGCACGCGGAGAATTATTCCACCTTTGATTCAGGAACCTTCCAGTGTCATGGTGATGGCCACTGGATTGATAAGGGCCTTTGTGTCTCTCATGATATCGTGGACCTACAATAGGAAAAGGTATCCATCGCTATATTAGCATACATGACCAAGTGCCTGTGTGCGCATATATTCATTCATATATGCCTATCCATGCATAAAACAAAGGTTAAAGAAGTCCACCATGAGAAGAGGGCGGATGATATCTCCAATTGTCTCGATCCACACATGGTGCAGGCCTCATTCTCTCATGGCTATCATAATAATTCCTTTCGTCATAATCCGGCATGTAATAAGATCTGTGATGGTGAGATGGACCTTCTCTCCGCGATTTTATATGGTGGTCCGGCTCCGTATATGAATAATGATGTGAAGGCGGAGGTGGGGGATGAGAAGATGGATAAGGCTTATGCTGGAAGTTAGGATTCTCTCCACGTGGCATGCTTTTTGACAAAGATACACGGGAACTATAAGATGGTTCAGGACTTCCGTAACGCATTGGTGGATTCATCCTTGAAGGACCGGCCTGATAATCTCCCTGGAATGTTGATCAGAAATGAATTTAGTAAACATGTCTCAGTCATTACTATATTTACTGGAAAAGATTCTAAAAGAACATACATGCATGCTTGGATATCCGACGCAGTCAAAGCCATTTGAGTAGGAATCAGACATTGCACACTTCTGCGAAGAGAGAGCTGGCGAAGATGAAGAGGTAACATTCTGACGTGAAGTACTATAAACAGGATGACAATTTGCAGATTCTGTATTATCAGCTTGAGTGATTGCACTGCTTCCCGCCTCCCAAGGTGGAGCCACATCTTCCATTTCAAGCTCGCCGTCAACATCTTCCAGTACACGGGTATGCCTTTCAGTAATGGAAGTTGTGACATGTTCTTCAAGGATTCTGGACTCATGTTCGGGGGTGACAGACTCAAAATCACCCCCATCCGAGTCACTTCCTTCGCCTTCATCCTTGAGAATTGCAGGCAGGCAGAATCCCTGAAGCTGGAGAGTTGAATTACTGAAACACAAAGATTGCTAAGTTATGACACCAGAGATACATAAATCAAGACCCCAAGACTAAGAATAGACCCAACTCCCACCTTCCATATTCATCCACCAGCATACCCTCCATATCTCTAACTGGGTCATCCAACGCCCTTTCTGTACGAGCAGAGCGCCGAGAATAAAGGCAAGCAGGAACATTACTAAGTGAATCAAGTTCTCTTATATGGTGAAGAACAATAGATTCAGGAAGGATTCGTCTTTCGAGCCAAAGCCTCAAAACCTATATAAGAGTAGACAAGCTGAGATTTAATATTCACCAGTAAAAGAAGAGCTACGTAAAAACAATCAAATACCTTCACACAATGATCCCGGTTTTCTTGAGTGGTAGCTCCAGCTGGGGCAGCAGCAGCCAATAGGCGAGGAAGCATAGCTTGAATGGATGAAAGATAAACACCACCAGCATCACCTAAACGGAAAGGCCAAGCTCACAAAGTTAACTCGCCTTTGAGATCCTCGATGATGCGACTAAGCAAAAACATTATATATATATATATACATATAACTCACCATTCCGACCTTTGGAGCACTGAGCAATAGAATCCACAAGGAAAAATAAGTCTACCCTCCTTTCTAAATTTGACTCGCTTTCCAAAGTATAAGCCAGAATTTCCATAGCCTAATCCAAGACAGAGAGATTCTTAGAGTCTCATTAACAACATAATCCAAAAATCTGCAAAACATAGTGTTTTATAAATCGCAAACAAGTTCCTTTCCTCATTGAAAGGTAGATAAGAAAAAAAAAGAGAGGCTTTCCTAGTCCTGTGTCAAGAGTGGCTGCATGCCTACATCATTCTAAAAACAACACACCAAAAATTATACACAAGCGGTTGTTGTGTTAATGCAGATATTTACCATGGGACAGATCATGTATTATGATATTAAACATCTATAAGAAAAACTATCCAATTGGCTTCCACCTCTACATAACATGTGGCATCAACAAAAAGATAAGACAAGATCACAAGCAAGGAGAACGTCTCGTACCTTTGCTGACGCACCAAATTTAACCAAGTCCATAGCCAAGCGAGTTGCTCGGCCAATGGTCTCTTTTGTCCTTACCAATGAGCCTAGTGCGGCCTCAAAAGCTTCAATAGTGAATTTCACATCAGAACTACCAACTTTTTTCACCTGAGTTACACCTGTTTCAACTTTTCTTCCTTGTGTGACAGTGTCATCATTCAATGATTTCTTCTCACCAAACTGAACATTGGTGCTGCAATTACTGTTGTTCTGTGCAACATTTTCACTTTCCGTGGTAGAAATATGGAAAACAGAAATACTATGTGGCGTATCCCTAACAGGAGAATCTGCAACATTAGCAGGAGATAAACTCAATCTTTCACGTGAAAGGTTCTCAGATACTGACACAGATTTGATAGCTTGCGTCTGCTCCTTCTGTTCATCAGCCCCAGAGCTGCCAATGCACACAAACATACTAATTGTAAAAAGGAAATGAAAACTACAAGAAATAAATGAATAGTAGGGAAATAGATTCTTCTGCCAAAATATGAATAGATTCATAATCATGTCCTACATTAATATCACTATGACCTGATTGTAATTTTGAAAGATATTGTGATTAGAAAAAGGCATAAAGCAAACAACATGCATCCAGGATTCCGAGGCTAGCATAGAAGTAAAGAAAATCAGTAGACTCACCTCTTTTCCAGCCCCCTGCTCTCCACAGCATTCTCACAGTGAATATACACAGTTTCATGCTGAGGTTCAGCTTCTTCAACGATCATATCACTTTCAGTTGGAGATGGGGCTGAATTCTGTACCATACAAGCTTGTTTGTCACTATCAAGTTCTTTGACCGGACTTCCTTGCTTTTTTTCCAGTAGAGTGCTTTCAGTCTCCTGCATGTTTTCAGCCTCCTGATTATTGACCACTGGACAGAACGACAAAGAATGTTCTACAGCTTGGGACAGAACAACCTGAGTCATAAAGTGATCAATTTTCTCACATTTTTCATTAAGAGAATCTCCAACATTGACCAACAAATGGTCACAAGAATCATAGTTCTGGCTTTGGTGTTGGAGAGAAGATTGAGCAGGTACCCATGATGCTGTCATTTCCAGACTCAAGCATAAACCCGGGGACTTATTTACAGATAAATCAACGGTATCAGGATTCAAACGGGTTTCGTTTTTCTCAGTTTGCCGTGAGAATTGCAAGTCAACAGGATCGGACTCACTATTTAGACCATTCCGGGTTTGCGATTCCTCAGAACATCTCGGAACTACTTCAGGGACATGAATTTTCCTTTCTGGTGAACCGCTCAGTTGATTAGATTGTACTCGAGTTACTTCATCATATGGCGTCATGCTAAGCTCGTTCTCATGGAACTCCATAGCAGTTTTTCTATCTCCTATAGTCTGAACACAGGTCCTAGAAGGAGACAATCTGTCAGAAGGTTTCTCCATATGAGAAGTCACTACATCAATCATAACACCCGGGAGATTAGCAGACAGCTCAAAGCTGTTACATTCTTCGGGCGCAGAAGTATCATGACCAGAAACAATATCATTTTTATGATTAACCGCTAAGCCTATCTGCATGGCTGCACCTACTAGAGTGTCTTTAGATGATCTTTCATCAGCATAAAAAGCTCTACTCATTCGGACTCTGGCTCGCTTTACCAGAGGCAAATGTTCATCACCATTCTCTTCACAGGGCCTCTCACTCGGCCTTTCATGAGAACTTTGTGATCTCTGGCAGCTATCACATGCATTGCCCCCAAGACCTTCTTCTGCTTCAACTTTAGCTGGAGGGTCAATAACGTCACTGGTTTCACGTTTTCTGGTGGGATTCCTCTTCTTCCTCTTAACCATGGTGTTAATTTGGAAATCAAGCCCTTTGTTGAGCTCATGACCTCCATCACAATTTTCCACTTTAGAATCAGAATCCACAACATTGCCTTCATTCCTACTATTACTGTCCGATTCAACTGTAGCAATTTCAGATGTATTCTCCTCTGAAACCACATCATCTGATTCAGAATGACCTGACCTCCGTATCCTATTCTTCCTTTTCATAGTTCTGTCATCTATACCACCGAGATTTTGGCCACCATCATTGCTTTGAAGCATAGACCTTTGAGGTCTATCCAATTCTAACCTTGATGAGATTTTAGAGTGTTGAACCGGTGCTATTATTTTCTGTGGGGCACACTTTAGATACCGCACCCTTTCATTTCTTTTCCTTGAAGAATATGTAGCTATCTTACATAGATCTTTAGCTGCTGCACTATCAAAGGCTCTGTTATGAGCTAGTGTGTGATGACGCAGGGCTAACATTTGTTCAGCAGCTGATGCATCCTCACTGAGAAGAGTTGGTTCATCTCTATCATGACCAGAATTTGACTTCATTTGAGTGTCAAGTCTTGAATCAGTTAGATTTTTACAGGCCTGAGGCAGCTGCACAGTATTCCCAGAACTTCCAACAATAGTTTCTTTACCAGATTTAGGACCACTAGCTTGGTCTTGCTGCTTCATCTTTTCATAACTCTCTGAGATCTCCTTAACAGCACGGACAAAATCTGAACCTTTGGCATGCCGTTTAGTCAAAAGTGATTGCTTCTTCTCCTCCGTAAATGATTCAACATCAGCAGGATTGCAGAAAGCTCTGCACATACACCTAAAAATATTAGGAACAGCATACACTGGCATAAAGAACATTAAACTGACCAAAACGGAAGAGCAGAAAGTGAGCACAGTTGACAACCATAAACTGAGTCACTTAAATCAATTATATTTGATAAGTGGGTAACTGTGCTAAAACGCTCTCTTCATAACAATAATACATCAATGTTCACTTAAGCGTCATATGAATGATGCAACAAACGAAAAACATTCAGTAACAGTTCATGCTAATCTGCAAAGTAAATAATAAAACAGTTTTGAGAGAATTCAACATACAAAAGGCTGAGATAACTGATAACAAAAGTCACCAAAAGATAAGTTCAACAAGAAGCACAGTTTGGCAGTATATGGAAAGAAGAAACTCCAGAAACATAAACTCAAGCGAACCATGAAGTCCAGACCAGGATTGTTTCTGATTTTAAACCAAGTAAAATTCGAGCTTAGTGGTGTCTGATACAGAAAATACATCACAAACCAATATATCCTTGGTGCCCTTTAAAACATATTAAAAATAGTTGGCCATAAACAAGGTGTAAGTCCTAATCTAGAGAGACAAGAGACAGAGTTCATTTCGAAAATAATAAAGTGAATGAATCAACTGGTATAATAAGAGTTGGATGAGAAATAGGAAGTGGAAAGGAAAATGTAAGGATTTGGCGCAAATGGGAAGTATGAAGAGAAAGCAGAAGAATAAATATAGTAAAGGCTCCATGAGAACTCACATTTGTTGAGTGCCAAAAAAGTGAACCAATAGTTTCTTCGAATCGGCTGAGTAGCCCCACTTTTCTGGTTGGCTAACCTGAAATTGCATCCAGGCTAAGTGGAAAGTAGTAATTATGGATTTATAACCTAAAAAAATTTGCTAATTGAAAATATGGATCAATGGAATCTTCCAAGAAGGAAGATATTTCAGGAGAGATGTACATACCGCGGCAGGCCAAGCAGGAAATCCTTTGAGCTTGGCAAGCACGAGATCGCCAACCTTCCACTCTCGAAGAGCAGGTGCAGCAGCCTTACCACCGCCTTTCTTGCGACTCGGAGCCATCGGAATTCAGATTAAACACGCAAGGAAACCGAAGAAGAGAGAGGTGAAAATTCTAACAGAGCCAGAAATCGAAATCTCAGGCATTGAAAAATCCAAACCCAATCGATGGAATTTACGCGCTAAAGAGTGGTCCTGCAAACCCTAATTGAGACGGGCGAGGGAGATAAAAGAGGGCAATTCTTTCGCTTTTGTGGAAGAGAAACATTCAAATTCACACACCAAACCACAACAAGCTGTTTCTGTTTCTGTTTCTGTTTCTGTTTCTGTTTCTGTTCTTGTTCATATACGTACACCACTTTTTTCCTTAATTATCAATCAATCCATCGATCCTTCGGTCGGTCGGTCGGTGTAGGGTTTGCAAATTTCAAAAGCCATATTATAACGTGCGCCATCTACGCGTAGGTTAACTATTGGTTTACAATTTCAAAAGACCGACAAAATAAATCCACGTGATCCAAACCCCATTTTGTTCCCAAACCAATATTTGGGCTTATTAAGGCCCAATTATAGCCGAGTTTGCTTGAGGTGTACTTTCCAGCACTCCATCATTCACAACTGCCATTGTTGGTTTCGGATCGGAGGGATTTTCTTCCAAATCCCCTTTGTTTTTCTCGTTCTTAGCCATCATCAAAGATATTTGTTTTCTATTTTAATAGTTTCATTAGAAACAGTATTAGTTTCGATTCGATTAAAGTAGGACTGATCCTAAAAAAAACAAACTTGACCACGACGTGACCATTTGAATAACCTACCTGTTGGACGGACCTTTTTGGGTGCTCTTGGTTTCATGCCACGTATCGCGACGACAATTCAAACTCGTTCTCAGCTCTGTTGTAGCCGTGCACGCAATCACCAATGGACACGCGTCCCACTAACCAATCATATATAGACATTTAGTGGCGGGGAGCGTCATGAATATTTTATTCTGACATTAAGCCACGTGTATCATCCTCGAACACCGTAAGTGAGATCGCGAGGCGCGTGTAAAGCCCAAAAACAGAACTCAATGCTTCTAGAGGGAAGATTCTCCATGGTCAAGATGAACGCGAATATGCGGCTCAGATTTAACCAACCAAGTCGATTACCCAGCTCGGGTGAGTCAGGAATAGAGAACGAGCGAGTCCTAGTTCTCGTTTTTGAATCCATTAGCTGGGACATCCACATGCTATGCACAATCGCTTCCCTTAGCCGCAGGTTTTGCGCAATCGCCAGACGAATTCTGTGGCGGCGGCTCTGCATAAACCGTGCGCCGGGGATGGTTGCTGCATTGTCCGGCGCAGATCCCAGTGGGCGAATTGACGGCGGATGGCACGCATTAGCCAAACTAATGTTCTTTTGCGGCGGTGGTGAGTCAACTCGGTATTTCATTCTGAGTCAACCGTCTTTAGGTCACTTCGCTTGCGAGTCCAGATTCTCCAAAACCTCAGGCAGGTTCATCCTGCCGAAGAATTGCCGCCGCGATCTTTTATACTTGAGTGATCCGTGCGAGCATCACGCAGTGGGTGGGGATGAGCATTTAGGTGTTTTCAGAGGAGTTTTCCGAGAATTTATGAAGTCAAAGACGAGGGAGTGTCTTGTGAGAAGACAGGCGGAGCTGGAGGAGAAAGTCAGGTGTTCGTATTGCGGAGGGCGTGTGTGGAGTATGACGGCGGCGCGTCTCATACCGAAGAGTGCAGCAAGGCGGCTGGGGTCACGCGACGGTGGGTTAGAGTTCTTCGTGTGCGTCAACGGCCACTTGCACGGCACATGCTGGCTGATTCCCCTTTCATCGGACGAAGAAGACAATGGTGACAGTGACGGGAGTGTGATCTAATCCAGAGGTGGTGGCATTGTCAACGTGGAATTAGATCCATATTGAAACCAGGGTAGGTGATCTCAGTTAGATTCTTTTATGACATGTGGAGCTCACCACTTCTAGTCAAGTAAATGCAGGTATGATTATGTGGATTTTGAGAAATATGTATCTTTAATGCCAATTGGATAACCTATTACCGATTTATTTGGTTTCGGTTTAATTATTTTATTTTATTTTATAGAATAATCTTGTACTTGTATTGTATCTGATTTTGTTCTTCTAACTTTGACTGCGGAATGCTAGCCAGTTGCTTTGTCTTAAATTATATAAACAAAACTTTGGTTCCTCGGATCTTCCATTCATTCAAATGTTGAATGCTATTATGATTATCTCTTTACAACCATTAAAAGTTTGTTGTTCATAGTTTTATTGTTGATGAAATGTAAGAGGATAGATAAATAGCAAATAATCACATCACCTTCTCCCACATATTCAGGACTGATATGTGCATCTGCTGTGATCCCATAGCCACATTGATGGAGGATTTCTCTCCTGTAAGAAATAAGGGAACCTGTGAACAGATGAAAATAACCAAAAGAAGAAGAAGAAGAAGAAGAAGAAGAAGAAGAAGAAGAAGAAGAAGAAGAAGAAGAAGAAGAAGAAGAAGAAGAAGAAGAAGAAGAAGAAGAAGAAGAAGAAGAAGAAGAAGAAGAAGAAGAAGAAGAAGAAGAAGAAGAAGAAGAAGAAGAAGAAGAAGAAGAAGAAGAAGAAGAAGAAGAAGAAGAAGAAGAAGAAGAAGAAGAAGAAGAAGAAGAAGAAGAAGAAGAAGAAGAAGAAGAAGAAGAAGAAGAAGAAGAAGAAGAAGAAGAAGAAGAAGAAGAAGAAGAAGAAGAAGAAGAAGAAGAAGAAGAAGAAGAAGAAGAAGAAGAAGAAGAAGAAGAAGAAGAAGAAGAAGAAGAAGAAGAAGAAGAAGAAGAAGAAGAAGAAGAAGAAGAAGAAGAAGAAGAAGAAGAAGAAGAAGAAGAAGAAGAAGAAGAAGAAGAAGAAGAAGAAGAAGAAGAAGAAGAAGAAGAAGAAGAAGAAGAAGAAGAAGAAGAAGAAGAAGAAGAAGAAGAAGAAGAAGAAGAAGAAGAAGAAGAAGAAGAAGAAGAAGAAGAAGAAGAAGAAGAAGAAGAAGAAGAAGAAGAAGAAGAAGAAGAAGAAGAAGAAGAAGAAGAAGAAGAAGAAGAAGAAGAAGAAGAAGAAGAAGAAGAAGAAGAAGAAGAAGAAGAAGAAGAAGAAGAAGAAGAAGAAGAAGAAGAAGAAGAAGAAGAAGAAGAAGAAGAAGAAGAAGAAGAAGAAGAAGAAGAAGAAGAAGAAGAAGAAGAAGAAGAAGAAGAAGAAGAAGAAGAAGAAGAAGAAGAAGAAGAAGAAAATTCCGACTGGTCATACATTTATTACAGCAAGTTTAGATGACAAAACACCGAAAATTCCGACTGGTCATACATTTATTACAGCAAGTTTAGATGACAAAACACCACTCACCGATAGCTTTTCGACATGCTTTGTGATCAATAGTTTCCTCAAGTTCTTCCATGAATTTCATCTGCACTGATCTTGATGTCCAGTTTTGATTGCTTCTGAGACCTGCCACACACACCAAAAAAAAAAAAAGAAGAAGAAGAAGAAGAAGAAGAAGAAGAAGAAGAAGAAGAAGAAGAAGAAAATTCCGACTGGTCATACATTTATTACAGCAAGTTTAGATGACAAAACACCACTCACCGATAGCTTTTCGACATGCTTTGTGATCAATAGTTTCCTCAAGTTCTTCCATGAATTTCATCTGCACTGATCTTGATGTCCAGTTTTGATTGCTTCTGAGACCTGCCACACACACCAAAAAAAAAAAAAAATCTAAATGCATCTAGGTGTAGTCTTTTCTTTTAACATCTTGAGAAATACTATTAGAGAAATACAAATCTAAGTATACAATAATGTTTTAAAGTTTTCGTCAACAAATCTAAGTGTGATAATACATAATGGTAGAAGAAATAGTATTATAAATGAATCAAATCCATTTTGATTAGGCAAATTTATCCATATATATTTTTTCTGGGAAATCAGATGCTGAGGCAAAAGAAAGTTTTTTTAGTGGACTTGACCCTGATGCGCGGCACTGGTCAATGCAATAAAATAAAATAAAAGTTCTTCTAAAATAAAATAAAAGTTGAAAGTTTCCCATTTTTCACATGTCACTGTGACTGATTTAACTTTTTAAATTAATTAAAACAATTATTTTTAAAATGTCATAGATTTCATTGTCTTATACTTAGGCAAACTAATAAAACTTACTTTTTCTAAAGTAACAATATTCTCTATTCCTATGAAATCAAATGATTCAGAGTATCATAACAATTCCTAAGTTAAATCATTCACAGGTTTGACTGGACGGATCATATTCTCATTTCTCAATCACTCGCCTTCCTTCCTGCTTCCATGGTCAAGATGATACATTTGGGTGGATTTACTTGTTGCCTTGGCGCCGTCGCTCTTTATCTCCTCAGCCGGAGAACAAGCAGGTTAGGGCTTTTACTACTCCGTGTAAATGTGTATCACTTAATCAATAATGTTTATCCCCTGTTTCCTGCGTCAGAGTTGTCAAGTCAATCACCAGGGTTTACCACCTTAAGGATTTGGGTATGTTCCGTTACACCTTTTCAATCTTTAGGTTGATGGATTCTGATTATGTTATTGAGATCTTCTTTTTTTTCTTCACAAGAATTGCTACAAGCAGAGAGCAAGGTGTTTCCTTTGATCATCGCAGTATCAGGAAGAGTTGGCTCTGAGACCCCTCTCAAGTGTCAGCAGAGTGGCATACTCGGTGTTTTTCTCAAGGAAACGGTAGTGTATGGATTCCATTCCCATTTTTTTATAAAAAGCTTTAGATTTTAGTGATTTTGGGTATGATTTTCCAGGAACAAAACCATCTTTTGAAACGTAATTGGAGGTTTTCCTGGATTCAAGATACTACATTGATGCAGCCAATCACTAAGGAAGTCCTCTGGTATCTGGTAGGACTACTGGACTGGAATTGATTCCTTAAAGTCATTTATTAAAAATCTGAACCTGGTATGCCATAGGATGATGGCACAGGTCGTGTCAATGTAGTGGGAGCTCTAGGTGATATCGGCTTCCCTTTGACGCTCGGAAGTGAAGTATTTGAAAAGTCAGAGCCCACATCGCTTGTTCGAGGAATATTGGATTATCTCAAAGGCCTCAAGGTCTTTCCTTTCTTTCCAGTATTCTTTCATTTGCTTTGCCTTTCTCTTTGGTCAATGCTAAAAATTGTGTGCCACCATTGGTTGTTGACAGATGCTTGGAGTAAAACGCATCGAGTGGATTCTTCCAATTGGTACACCGCTCACAGTTGTTGGTGAGGTATGACTTTATCTGTTACCTGTAATTTCAAAATAAAGTTTTAGATCTATGTTGGTTGTTTTTGTTGCTTACCATGTTACCAGGCTGTTAAGGATGGCACTGGGGATGTCAGGATTCAAAAACCTGAGCAAGGGCCTTTCTACTTATCTCCTATGCCACTCGATCAGCTCATCTCTAAATTGGGAAAGTGGTCAAGGTTGTTTCTTTTCTTAGTTTGCCTATTCTCTTCCTCCAAAACTGTGATTGAAAAAGTCTAAGATATCTTTTTGGCAGGAGGTTCAAGTATGCCTCCATGGGTTTAACTGTTCTTGGTGTGATTCTTATTTCAAAGCCTCTGATTGAAGATATTCTAAAGAGAAGGCGGCACCGATTGTCACAGAAAAGGTATGTCGGACCAAAGCTAGATAAATTAAAAAATAAATAGTCATTCCAAACTTAGTATTGAGCTTTTTTTTACAGAGTTGTTGATGCAGCTGCTATGAGAGCCGAACCAGTAACTAGAGGTAGTATCCATTAGAGTTTGCATTAACATGTGTATCATTTTTCTGCATACGCTTCAAATTGCTCTGCTTACAAAAATGTAAAAAAACGTCTCACTAGGATGGGAAAGGCAACATGAGAACAGGTCATATGGTACAAGCAGAGATGGTCATGTATCTGATATTTGTGTGATCTGCCTTGACCAGAAGTGTAACACCGCTTTTGTTCAGTAAGGCCACTGATCTTCTAACTCTTAAAGTCTGTCGCTGATCAGACATGTCAACTTTTGATTCCTATTTTATTTGGTTTGGACTTGTAGGTGTGGTCATGTGTGCTGCTGCTTAACATGCTCCTTGCACTTGCGCGTGAGAATCTGTCCTCTTTGCCGGAAACCAATAGAACAAGTTTTAAAGATTTACCGACATTGAAGGCAAAACTCAGGTCTAAGCTTTGGAAGACATTGGACTAAACCTTCCGATTAGTAAAGCCATTTACCAGCAAACAGTTATTGAGTATTGGGTAAAGCATTTTTATTTTGACTTTTTTTTTTTTGCATTGTAGATCGTGACTGAAACTGAAAGATGGAAAACAAAACAAAAAGAAAACTAATGGAAAGTGACCTATGTGATTTTGTTCTTAATTTTTTTGTATACCAACCTAACCTATTGGTAGTTAAATTGAATCCAAAAATATAATCTCAAGTTAACAAAGAAGGGGTTTTTAGTTTCCCAGAGTCTGCAGTAATCAAACACGATCCTCCAATATCCCACATCGGGTAGTAGAACAATATCACGTCTCTATATATGTGTGTGCGAAGAAAATCCAATCAAAATTGTCATTGGACGAAGTGAATGGGTCAACTCGGTTTTGACTAAGAAGTGATCCAGGAAAGTCCCCGGGCCACTTGCGGTAGATGCGGCCTCGGTAACGAGAGAAACATACATTGGAGAGACACAAATTGGCTGTGGTCTCTTCTCTGATGTAATCATGGCCGTTCGTAAAACGACAGTTATTCACCTGGTCCTTATCGGACTAACTGAACGGGGCTTACGTTCCAATGACAATAAACTTTTTTTTATGTTTCTAACTATTCCTTTGGATACTTGGTCGAATTCAGTCAACGGCATCATCAAGACACGTGATTCACGGAAAATGAAACGTGACAATAACAAAAGTGGAAAACATGGTGAGAATTACTTTTAGAGATCAACAAGTCTAAGTGTATAAGAATCTTTTCAAGTTTTCTTCCACTCAACCAAATATTTCAATGATAAGGGAGTTTCATCTTTCGATAAAGAAGCGCGAATCTCCAGCTCTAATGGAAGAAAAACTTGCACAAAGCTAATTACTTTTTCAGTTAAAGCAACAACCAAAACAAACCAAAGAGAGAGTATGAAGAAGAAACTAGACAAATTCTATTTTCTTTTGATACAGATAAAAAGATAAAAACAATCACAGTTTCCTCAAAGCGTAGAATCAAAGCAAACCTATTAGAAAAAAAATCTATTATCCCACTTGACTTTTTTTTTTCATTTAAACCAAGACCATAAACCTTGTTGTAAACCAGAGATGATGCACAGAGGAAAAGATGATGACAAGAGAGGCTTCTGTCTGCGGCTTTTTAGGTTGGTCGTGGTTAAACTCATGGCGGGTCACAAGGAAGATAAGTCTGTGAAGAAGAAACTGATCAAGAAGGAATCAAAATCTGATATCACAATTTATTTCAAGCAACGAGAAGATTCGGAGGATAACGCTAATCACACCGATACCTCTAGCTCAGAGAGAGGGAGAGTGATCATGCTGGCTAGTGATAGTAACGGTACAAAGAAGATGATACACGAAAAAGGGAAGAACATTGTGAGTGAAGCGAAGCCTGAAGATGGGAAAACACATCCGAAGCCGCTTCTGAATGATATAAATAAGAGATCAGATGCTTTCATCCGAAGTAGACTCGAGAAGATGAGAAAAACCCTATAGCCTAGAATCAAATACTGCGGGCGTTCTTGATAAATAACCGTGTATGTATTTGTACTTTGATTTCTACAAAAACTTTTATCAAAATTAGAAGTATTATCTAGGTTCCTGTGCCTTAAACCAATGTGCTTGACATGATAGGTTTCATTCTCCATGCTTAACGCACTACAAAGAATCAAATCGTTCTAAGGAAGACAAAACACAGAATCTTCATCTTTGTATCACTAACTGAAATTTCACGACCAGAGTAAACAAACAAATTAATTGAGATCTCCATGTGTAAACAAGATGCAAATTTTCTAAAGATATGATCCAAGGATAAAACGACGCTTAATTATCTCTGTTTTACACAAGATTATATCGTATGTCTAAGAGACTCACTCTTTTTTTCTTTCTTTCTACTCGTATATATGTCTAAGGTATCCTATCTATGTTTTCCAACTTTACGAAAATATAATTGCTGCATTCCTCGTAAACAACCTCTGTGTGTATACTTGTATTTTGATATATTGCCATTCCACAATCCCAGATTCTATGATTCTTTTTCAGTTGTTATACTTGATAGGTTCGGTTCTTCATATATAGAAGTTTATTGGGGAATCAAATCATTCCAAGTAAAATAAAACAAATATTTTTTTTTTCCTCTCAATTAATCGTCCATGAATTTTGATATGATAGGTTCCGTTCTCGCCTGATTACAGATGTTTTATAGCTTAAATTATAAAGGTACATCTTGTAAAACCACTAACCCGATTTTGTATGAAACTAGTCTTATCTTTTATTTTATGTTTTTTAAAACAAGAAACTAAGAATAATTAAAGAAGAAAAAGACACCTGCCTTAAACCCTCTTAAATTCAATGTAAGGATTAATTGTGGAGTCATTGGAAACAATTGTATTATTCTTTGACTTTTTCTTAAGTTGGATTTTGGACACGTTGATGCATAGGCTAAAGCATGATGTGCAAGTGGAGTGGTAAGAGAATCTTGATGTACATGTAGTTACAACACCTATAGAAGAAACTTGCATGTCACAAACCCCTCTATATACAGTAGCATAGCACAAAGATTGTCATCATAACCTATAATCTTGTAACCATGAGTAGAGGCATGAAAGCAACAAAAGCAAAGTTGATAGTCATCTTGCTGATTTATGCTATTCTGGCGTTGGAAAATGCAATAGTATCAAGCACAGTAGAAGATCTGATGGTCGTTCAGTGTAAGCACCACTGCAAACAAGATCTCCAAAACCAGAAAGAGTGTGAATATAGTATAATGATGAATATGGAGAAAGAGACAACTGGACGACAAGAAAAACAAGATCCTTTCTGCGAGGCGTTTTGCAAACACTTTTTAGAAGATGGAGAAAGAATCTATCAACGTTGCATGACCGTTTGCTCTCGCACCATGTCCATACCAGAGATGATGGCCATAAAGCAGCAAGTAGGAGGAGAAGATGGTGTTGCCAATGGGGCTTTACAGACGAGGTGCAATGGAAAATGCTCTTATTACACAGAACCAGAGGCCCATAAAAGATGCATTTCTCAATGCTTCAGTTCCATTATTTCAAAGACGGTCGACAACGAGGCAGTCTGTGAGACATCGTGCACTGTTCTTCAAGAGAGACCGCTCTCTATAAAGTGCATCAGGGTTTGCCACGAGAGAATTCCCGGAGTCGTTGATGCTTCTACTTAATAGATAAAATCTCTCTAATTAATGAGATCTGTAAGGAATAAGGAATAAGGAATAAACTGTTTTATTTAAGTAATATTAACATTGTACTTAGAAATCGAGTTCCCAGTTAGAGAAGTGACAAGAAATACTGATGATGTTTCATAATAGTTTTAGAGAGAAAGGCAATTCTACTACACAAAACTCCAAAAGAAAAGCATAGTTAAAAGAAACGTGGAGGAAATTAAAAATTATTGCTTGGAGCTGCGCTTATGTGAAGTAGCAACAGGAGAGGCAAGCTTGGGATCAGAAGGAATAGTGTCTTCCATGACCTTAGGGACAGTGAAATTGAAGTCTCCGAGTGGTGCTGCGTTCTTGAATTGAGGGTTGGCTTCAACGAAGGCAGCGATTTCATTGCGACTTCTAAGCTTCTTGCCGGTAGGAGTAATGTAGTAAGTATCCATCTTAGAGTAGTCTTTTCTGAGAACTAAGCTCCTCTTGAAACCTTGAGGGGTTTTGGGAATACCAGGCTTGTCGATAACCCAGGTCCGTGAGGAATCATAGTCAATATCTGCAGGCTCTTGACAGGACCTGCCCTGTTTCTTCTCACAGTTAAAAGGATCCTCCAGCATTTTACTTCTGACTTCCTCATACTCGTCTTGGCTAGCAAACACTCTCCACTTGTAACACTTATCACATTGAGCGGCATAGGTATCAATCAACCTCCCTGGAGCAACGTCTTTCTGCAATTAAGTTCTCAATGAAACAACAAAATAATCCCATGGTAAGCCCCATTTCAACAACATGTATGGCAAGAATAAGGAGAGACATCTAAGTAGATGCAGTGAAAACTCTCGGACACATGAGTTTAAAGAGAATGAATGACAAGAATCAAAAAAATTTGCACCACCAAAAAGTTCCTAATTCCAAGATAACAAACATTGGCAATGCTTTTTAATTAACTTAACCCCAACTATGAAGACCTGAAGATCAGTAAAGCTACCACAACTCACAAAATTGAAACCTAAAATCTCATGTGTGTGTGTGTGTGTGTTTTTTTTTTTTTAACTTTATCCATCATTAACAGCAATAGCAAGAGATCTGAGATAAAAACATGCGATTTGGCCAGAATCATAAGCATCTTCTGACGAGAAAGCAAAGAAGAGAATCAAGAAGATCTTATTGTCTCCAAAGTAAAAACACTAACTAACTACCTTGGCTTTTGGTTTCACTGCTTTCCCGATCTCCTCCTCCTCCATCTTCTCCTGTTTTGGTTTTTCTTGTGTTCCGAAATATGAAACTATCCTTTCTCTATAAACTCTCCTCCTGCGAACTCTGATAATCTCACGGCTTGTTCCAAGGTTTCACTGTAACCGACAAATCCACGCTTTACACGTCATCTTAATAATATTTCTATGTTGAACAAATATATTTGGGCCAAAAATATCTTCATGATATGGGCCTATTGTTGATATAAAAGAGCCCATTCCTTTTCAATTTTGTTTTGTAATAACGGATCAAACTATAATCTCGTTTTTTCCAGGGAAACACACACACACAAATTCAAGATAGAGAGAGCAATATCAGTGATTCTGTTGATCATCATCATCACCATCTTGAATCATTCTCACTGTTCCGATTCTCAGTCCTTCTGCTCCACGAACGCTACCGATCTCCGGTGAATCCACTCCCTATCTCTAGCCGTCCTTCGCTTCTCGCTCTCCTATGTTGGAACCTCGGCCGTCCGTTACAATGTCATATCTTTCCTCCTCCTCACGCTTCTTCCTCTTCTCAGCGGCGATGTTTAGTCATTAACGATCGTGTTTGTAAACGCTTTCTAAATTAGTCCACAAGGTTTACCCCTTGTCTTGAGTCATCTCCTTGCTACATAAGCTTGTATCAATGACCTTATCATAGTGGCAGCAATTATAAACGTTCAAGTTGTAAACAAAACTTATACATGTGAATTTAGTGGGAAATACTTCACATCGAAGGATTTTAACATATTGCATGAGATTTTCCTACTAATGTCTTGAAGTAGTTTTTCATTTTTCACATTAATTAATGGCTGTAGTTCCAATTGAGAAGATGATAACATAGAATTGGGTCCTTTAACCTCGGGAAAAAAAAACGATTGAACGTGTCCCTCAAATAAGCTATTTCATTTCCGGCTTAGACCTGTATTCTACAGCCCATTTGTACGGCCCAAAAATATCCTTCCATTTCCTTTAGACGGTCGACAAACGCCTATCCTATTGAAACAATCTTCAATATTTGTGAGGACATGTGTCATTTATGAGAAAACACGTAATACGAGTTGTCTTCTGTTATACCATTAAACGGCATGCAGTCTAACACTCTGGGTTGTTGTTACCTATGAGTTCTAACTTCTAACAAGAGACAAGAAAGATGAAATCATGATGACGTCTTGATGGTGAATGCAATTGATATCTGAGGGGATTTTTAATGGTAATTTGTAAGGTTTAGAGTTTAGGACTTTCAAGATGAAAGCCTCGTGTCTTATTCTTTGATCCTTTAGGGCTTAGGTTTAGGCTAATAAATTAAAGACAAAAGCATCAACGTTAATGCTTTTGTCTTTTCTTCCTTTCTTAATTCTCCCTCGTTTTTTTCTTTTTCTATTTTCTTCCATTTCAATGAAATCTCTGCACATCTATAACACTTTCAATTCAGAGTAGCTACCATGTTAACATCTCATTATATCCCTTTACATCGTTTCTCTTCTTAAGATCAGGTTCTTTTGTTGTGAAGTGTATATCGGGTTTTTCATCTTAATTTGGTTAATATTTTTTATTTATACATTTTCCTGTTTGTTATATAAAAGATTAAATAATATATCATTCGATTAAGTTTGAGTTTGAATTCAACTTCAGGTTTTTTTCGACACACTTATGAAACATATACGTTGTAGTTTGGTATATTATTAAGATATCCACTAATCTTTGGTATACATCTTCTTGTATTTATCGTTCAGTCTCTCTTTGTATATACAAAATAATTGTAGCTTATATGGTATTATTACTATTAGGGTCATCGCCGCTAAATTTAATTTTTAAAAATGACCGACACCACATTCACCCTTTAATTCCTAATGTGAACTAGAGAAAAGTAACACCCGTAAGCTAATGATACCATTTTCAAAGACACTAAAAGATTCCGCAAACCAAACCTTTAAGCCCAAAAATAGTTAGGTAATGAATATAATAAGCTTGTAAATTTGGATCCAAAGCATTGAATTTAGTCCACAAACGACAAAGGCAATCCATTGACAAAAGAAAGAATCTTAGTGTAAACGACAAATTAATGAATTATGGAGATATCAGAAGATAATCACCAAACAAATTTAAGAGTTTTTTTTGGGTCAGAATTAATGATAACAAAACTAAAGGAAAGCGACCCGTTGTTACAAAAATTAAAAATCCAAAAATACTTCCCAAACACGAAACATTAATTGATTTATCATTAGTACAATATTCACAACGAATAAATTAAAATAGAGCACTCTCACTAAGTAATTGCCAATACAATTTCATTACAAGACAAACAAGAGTCGTTGTCACGCACGCATTAATGAGCCACAAGTTTGGTCATAAAAATATCTATCCTAAATACTTTGACAAAAATAATATAAAACTAATTTTGAAAGATACTAGGACTGAGAAGTCAATGTTGATGCAAAGTAAGAGGCTACCTATAAGATGTTGTTTTTATCTTCTATCATTATTTTATTTTTCAAAAAATAAATTTCTATTTTCCTTTCTTTCTCCAAGCCTCGATGTCCCTACCACTTGGCATCCACAAAAATTAGTATATTATAATAAAACAATCACACTACCCTGGTTATAAATAGTATTTTATAAAGAAATGTATAAATATATAGAAATAAACATATGTAGACAAAAGAGATTGTTTTCTTCTAAGAGGGGGGTCCATGTTGATCCTCCCAAAGTTCATACCCACTACAAGGAAAAACCAAAATACTAAATAAAATACAAGCACATAGAAAAGGCAATACCGCAATAGGCAAAAGATGCCAAAGAAAAACTAAAACTAATTTTTAAAGAGGAATATAAAGGAAAAAACGATTGTTGATTTTGACATTTTTGTCCAATCATTATTTAATATATAATTTTGGTTGTGTAAGCTTTTTCATATTTGGGTGGATGGGGAATTGGTTTTGCCATTGTAAAGGTTTGCCTCAAATGCACACACAACACTTGTCTTTTCTCCTCATTCACATTTATTTCCTCTTTCTTCTTTCTTGACACATCACACCAACGCCATTGCCACATGTCTGTATAGGGTTTTCACTTAGACCTTTGGATCTTTCTTTTTATGTTTTTCACAATTGTAGCAATGATGGGCAAATGCTTGGATAGTTCGAGGTTGGGAGACTCAAGGAAAAAAAAAAGAAGGTTTAATAAGATTTGTCTTTTGTAAGCCAAAAAAACCTTTACAGCATGGAGTCATGGACTAATTAAAATAGGAATAAGGCGAGAGACTACAACGACAAAGACATAATATTTCTATCAATAGCATGAAAACACCAAAGGTAATATAAACATACAAATCCATACCAAGGATAAGTTTTTTACACATGTTGAAGACAAATTAATTGTCTTGTATTTTACCCTATGTACTCTAGAACCCATTAAAGTCTACCCATGCTAGTACGCAAACAAAGTACCATGCCCCGGTTGAGCCCTGAACCGATAGACTCCGAGAACCGAAATGGTTTTTGCTTCATGCACGACCAAGATCTCCCAGTAAGCCAGACTTACTATGCTTAATTAGGGAGACCAAGGAACACAAAACTACACAATACTTGTGGAAACTGTACAAAAACCCATCCTAGGCAAATAAAACCGATCCTCTAATCTTCTTCTTCTTCTTCTTTTTACGTGTATATATCACCAACATGACCAGACCTTGATGCTACGGAGTAAGAAGAAATGGGCTTGACTTGCTTTGCGTACTATCCTCCATCGAATGCACAAACTTGTTCAACTCATCCATGAGACAATGAAAGTAATCGTTGTTAGGCAAGAAGTAGAAGCCAATAGTAGCCTGCTTCAAATACAAAAGATTAACTTCATGACCAGTCTTCTTGAGCCCATCCACATAAGCCAATTGCCAATCTTGAACAAGATCTAAACCAGCCACAACGACAAGACTCTTGGGAAAGTTGACTTCTTTAAGGCTTTGACCTCTAGGGCCAAAGGGATTACAAGCTGGATGATCTCTATCTTCACCTTCAGGTAGATAAGCCCTCCAATACCAATCTCGATCTTGTATAGTGACAAAGTATTTGCCATCAAGAGTCTTCTCAGACTGAGTCCTCTCTTGTCCACCAAACATTGGATGAAGAAGAATGTTTCCCAAAACTTTGACTCCTTGATTGGAAGCTCTGACAGCAACATTGTGAGCTATGTTGCCTCCAGAGCTATCTCCGGCCAAATAAACATACACATTGGAGTCTTGACCACTCTGAAGCCAAATTCTGGATTTGACCCATTTGAGAGCATTCCAACCATCGTCGTAAGCACAAGGGTAGCGATGCTCCGGCGATCTGCGGTAATCAACAGAGACAACCACAACACCGCAAATGCTGACTAAGCGGCGGCAGAAAGTGTCGTAGATGGCGCTATTGGCTGAAGAATGAGTGAAGCTACCTCCATGGAAGAAAATCAAAACAGGAACGATCTCTGTGGTGCTGAGAGGTCTGGTTAGATCGACAGTCCCGTGAGGGGTGTGATCAAAGAGAGAGGAAGGTTGGTAGATCCTGGTGAGAAGATTGGTGGAAGAGTCGACATGGTCAAAGGAGAAGACACCGTCGACGGGGAAAGAGTTGGCGGGAACTTTGCGGTCAAGAAACTCGGCGAGGTCACGGTTGAAAGAGCCATCGGGACGACGAAGGAGGTTGTAAGCAAGCTTGAAATTGGAAATGAGGACCCATGTGTTCAGTGGCACTATTTTCTACAGCAAAACAAAAACAACAACAAAGAACATTTAGATGGGACGTCTTAGATTTTTTTTATTCTTTTCCGTACGATGAATCCATGATCTTCATCACTTGGAATTTCAATTCGAAAAACTGAAGGATGAAAATAGATTAATTAAAAAGTAAAACCAAAACGTAGCAAAGAAGAAGAAGAAAGCAAATATATGGAAATTAAAGTACCTTGCATTCGTTAAGGTTGACTTGGTTACCACCAGCCATATTCACAAAACTTCAAACTCCCCAGAATGAATTTGAATGAATCTTCGTGGTGTGAATGAATGGTTAAGAAAGCGAGGAAGAGATTCAGTAAAACAAACACATAGTCATAGCACTTGTCTGTTCCACAGGGAAATTATTGGCAAAGAAGACAATCAAATCAAAGATGATTTAAAGAGAGAGAGAGAGAGCTGGAGAAAAGAGAGGCAGAGGCAAGTACAGAGAAACAAAGAGAGAATGAAAGAGGAGAGAAAAGAGAGTCAAAGGTGAGAGACGTTGAAGATGAATTAACTGATCGGACGGTGACGAACGGCTCGGAACACTCTGTTTTACTGTTTCGATTTGTGGGTCCTACTACTATCTACTTTTTTTTTTTTGAGTGTTGACGATAAGCTAATTAAGTTCCGTCGGCTGATTAATGAATTGAAAATATAAGAATAAAATGTAAATAAATAAAAAGCGCCACGGTGTCATGTGAAGAGAGAGAGAGAGAGGATTGGCTCTTGGCACGCCAGTCCTGACACGCTCTCTCATAAGTGCGCCTTTTGACCACCACTTTTTTTTTTTAAATACTTCCGCCAATTCATTTTTTATTGTTTGGCGTTTTATTTGTGAAACTGTTCATTATTTACTACTCCCTTTTATGCCTTGGCAGAAAGATTATGTGGCTATGTTAGTTTTTGAGCAAATTACATCAAATTGTCATTTTGCGACGTTACAGTTGAGGTACGATTAACTATCTATGCTATAATTATAGAATGTAGTAGTTCCTACTGATTGTTTTCCACGTTTTTATATATCATTTTACCATATTTTTCAGCCCTCCCGATTAAAATACTATTTATTTTTCTCATTGGGTTTCATTTCATGTAATGGAGACGGGTTTATCACTTATGTACCGACCATTTATAAACTATATTTGAGTAAAGAAAAAAAAGGCGCATCAAAAAGATCATTCATCATCTAATGATATAATACTTATGCAGCTTTAAACTACTTAAAGATAAGGAAAAATGTATATCATAAAGTTTTGGATCTTGTTTTATAAATGATGGTTGTGACTTATGATGAGAGAGAGTTTTTTTATTCTATTGATCATAAATAAATGTGAATGCAAATTGTGAATAGATTAAAAATTAGTTAAAGGAAGGTGACAACAACAACAAAAAAAAAAAAAAAAAAAAAAAAAAAAAAAAAAAAGTTATCCAGCGTGCGACCAACGCCATGGCATGTGACGACAAAAGGTTTGTGTTGTTTTTCTTTTGGTTAATTAAAAAAAAAAACTGATAGGAGAATTCGGAAATAACCTCTTCTTCTTCTACTCAACAAAATTACAATTATTGCCACAACTGGTGAAACCTCTTCTATTTTGGGTGGATGACATCATTCATGCCTTCACTCAGGGACCCTCCGTTCGATTTTCACAAATATATTTCGTCTTTCATTTTTTTTTCCTTTCTTACAAAAACATATTTGTTTATTTTTGGAAAGTAGAGACCCATTACATAATTAAACGTACGACTAACTTATCATATGTCGCTTTTTCTTCACGACATTTTTTTTTTATTTGTATGTACCGTTTTCTGTCATTTACTCATCCATCAACTGTTTTCTTACGATTTTATTAACTCCACTGTTGTGTATTTTTTGTTTTGTCTCCGTTGTTTTTCTTACAATTTTAAAGGTGTTATTAGATGTCCCCGTTTGTGTTGACCCAAAAAATATATGTCCATTTATATATTTTCATTGTAATTTTCGTTTTGTTTGATTTATTTTCCTTAGTCGAATTAGGTTGATGACTAATAGAGTCTTAAAATGACATATGGCGCGGTTAGTTGTTTTCATTTCTTTGTTGTTTAGATGTTTCCACGCGATAATAACATTTATTTTTTTTAACAACAAATTATCATCGTTTTCTTAATTATCATTATAATTTATCCTTAATTTTAAATTTAAACTTTATATTTGGGAATATATGGCTTCGAAACTGGAAAGTATATCAATCGGCCGATCCAACTCCTTTACTTAGTTTTTTTGTGGCGTGCCCATTAAGTAGAATGTGGAAATGGGTCTTATTTTGTCGCGTTGTGACAGAAGCGCGTGGTTATCACACTGTCAAAAAAACGAAACATTCTAATTTCTAACTCAACGAATGGTGCTCTGTTCTATCGTCCTTTAATTACGAGTATCTCTCTGTAATTAAATTTCCAAAATAAATTATCATTGTTTTAAGTTTTAACTGGATTCAATGAATTTGTTCGTAATTAAATAATGGAGTAGTGATTATTTAACACAGTAGGTTTAACGAGGGTTTTCCGGGTGTTTGAATTTAGAAAATATAATCGATAAATGAATTAAAAATAAAAGTTAGGGTAGTTAAAACGAAGAGAAATGGGGGAACGGGTCTTATTTTGATGGCTGCGCTAAAGAAATATATATATATATCGACCAACCAGTAACGATGTTAGTTTACAAGAAACTGTGTCTCCTATAATTTTGCTTTTTGGACTTGACAAACACACAACCATGAATCTCTCGATGATGGGACCAGAACAGTATCTCTCAGCCGTTGTTTTATCCCGATACAACTACAGACTTTTTGTTACGAGTTCATTGGAGTTAAGATTTTTTAGTTTTATTCCGATATAAATCCAATCAGATTTTTATGTATTTACCCCTAAAAATCCTCTTAAACAATCTCACTACCGAAGTAGTTATTTGTTCAGGTTATGGCATTTTTAAAGCAGACAAATTTTTTTATTGACAGTCTGTGTTTTTTTCATGACAAATTTTTTAATATTACTATTTTAATGTATTGACCAATGAATATGTAATATAGGGTATATTAATGAAGGAAAAAAATAGAGAAATTCATGTTTTCTAATTAGTGAGCAAAAACTTTAAACTACAAATAAAATGAAATAATGAGTACTATTATTCTTGTTGTTTTAAGTTGATTTCTACCACACATATGCACATATTTGCAGAAAAATATTCTTGATCAATCTAAACTTTAACAAACGACATTTAATATTAACTTTGTTTAAATTCATTATTCATATGATGATTAATGACAAGATAATTTTATGGTAAAAGAACAAAAATAAAATAATTAGTAAATCAACCAACCAAGCAAGAGAGATAGACCGCTTGTAAAAGTGAACACGTTAAGTTATATGATTCGTGTGTTTATATAAGGCTTTCGTACTTTTGTCGTATCTGTTTTGTCTTTTTGGTACGTGTGCTCACATTTTCCACTACTGACCTTTTCAATATGATTCTAATTATTTTCACTCTTTAACTATCTACCTACATCCACAAGAGCTTGGGAAGGAAAAATAGCGAACTCAGCTAATCAAGCTTGAGAAAATTTGCTAATTGGATTTTGAAAATAAAGTAATCAATGGATTTAAAAAGTCATTATGGTATTTTTGTTGGTTCAATGACTCAATAGTCATTATGGTATATAAAATATCAAAATATAGATGAACCAAGATAACGTAGACCTTTTAAAAAAAAACATAACGTAGTCTATGATGATAATATTATCAAACGATAAAGAAACACATACTTATTTATTTATTATAATGTAAGATTTCCCATTCATTCATATGTTTGACCGAGCTTTAAACAAATGCCATGAACAGAGTGGTATTTGACCGAGCTTTTAACCCAAGTATTCCCCACTAATAGACTTTTTTTCTTTATATGTTTTGGGATAAAATTTTAAAAGTGGAAGAAGACGACAAAAAGTAGTTTGTTTGCTGTCTTCTTAATTTGTCTTCAAAACCAACTGTCCAACATGGAAACTTTGTGATTTATTTATTTAGTCAACAACTATGGGATTTAAGATAAAAACTCAATGATGGGAAAAAAAAAACTCCATCTAAGTCATAATCGAGCATCAAGCAATAAAAGGGGATGTAGCTCAAATGGTAGAGCGCTCGCTTTGCATGCGAGAGGCACGGGGTTCGATCCCCCGCATCTCCAGTTTCTTTTACCTTAAACTCCTGAAAAAATCACTTTAATTTTTTTTAATTTGGATTCAAAAGATAATTTAAAGTAAGAATTAAAAGTTGTACACAGAGCTGATGAAGAGACTATGAACGAACACACAGAATTGTAAACTTAAGAAGTATTGGCCATGGAGTCGATGAGCAACTCATAACCCTCAGGAACATGAGACTGAAGACGAACGCACTCAGCCAATGCAGGGACGTCTGATCCAACGTCTAGAAACTGAGCCACAAAGAGAAGCAGATGAAAATCAGATATCCTCTTCACAAATGGGAGGCTCCTTGCGCTCTCCATATGGGTTTTCAAAGCCCGCATTGTTGTTTGAATGTTCCGGTTCTCTATTGGGAAGGTACACGACAGCGATCCCTGGCAATTGAGTAAGCAGCAACACTAATTATGCATCAACATAAACAAACACAATCATGAATGTTGTAAATTTCCTAACAGTCAAAACTTGTGCTTCCTAGCAACGGCTACTTAAACTCTTGACTTATCATCCTACCAGTAGCGCACTACTTGCTCAATCAGTTGCCAAGTTCTAATTTTTCAATATGATTCCCACCTAAAAACAATAATATAGGTATGTTCTAAAATGATTAAAAAAAAAAGGGGGCACAGAAACGAACCTGATGATCCAAGATCTTGACGAGAACGAGGAAGAAATCATTATCCACTTCCTTAAGATCCTTGACACCAACAACAACCTCTTTCTTCATCTTGGAGAGCTTGGGATCATCCTCGGATCCAATCTCAGTCTCGAACCATCCTTCCCTAAACAACCTAACGCACATGTCACTCATCTGAAACGCCTCAAAATGAACATTGGAAACACCATCCTCATTGGTCTCAAGCTTCACAACAGCAGTGACCCACTCCTTCAAGTTGCTCTCAGCGTGAAGCTGCGTAGCTAACAAGACTTCAAGATTGGACAAAGTGTAGTCTTTATTATCCTGTGACAAAGTCTGGTTGAATATAAACCCAACTTTCCTCATCCCTAACCCTAAGGCAGTCGCATCAACGCGTTTCTCTTCCTCTGTGTCTCTCATCAAAATCAAATTATACTCCATCCCTTGCTGTGGTGGCTCGTAGATGAAATTAACCTCAACCTGACCTTCCTCCGAAACATTCCCATACATGAATCCGCCGCGTTTAACACCGAAAGCTAGCGACTCGTTGACGTAGTGCTGAAACGCATAAGCACAATCGCGATCGAAGGAGACGGAGTCGCAGTGAGATTTCTCCTGGCGACCAACGCGCATCTGGCGAGCGATAAGATCATCGACAGTCATCTTCCTGCCGAAAGAACCAGCAGGAGTAACAGCTGGACGACCGCGAATCGTCCGCTCACCTTCGTAGGCCAAGTAGAGCATAGAGCCGTGGCTAAGATTGAGAGACGAGATTCGGAGGTTAGGGTCAGTCATGTCAGTGAAACCTAAGAAATCAGGAGGAGTCTTAGCGAGAAGAAGGTTTCGATTGGTGGATAAAGTCTGGTTATGGATAGGGATCTGAAGCTGATCTTGAATTAGGGTTTTGAGTTGGGAGACTGTAATATGAGGACCATCTACGCTTACTCTCTCCAATCCATCTCTGCTTCGGATTCTCAGCATCGTCATCTTTCTTTTCACAGATCAATACCACAGATTTTTTTTTTAATTAATTTTCTCGACAAAAAAAAACAAACAAACAGATTTCTTGAAGTGGGTATATAAATATAAGAAAGTAAGAATGAGGAAGGAAGAGAGAAAGAAGAAATACTTGAAGAGTCCTTGTTCCGATGGAAGACGATGTGCTTTGAGATTCCAGCAATTGCCAGTTTTAAGGCAGAATTGAAAACTTCGACAACAATCTAAGGGACGATCGCCTAAACGCTGACGTAATTAGGGAACACGAGAATTTTCCTTTTAGTACCCATTTAGCTTTAATGGGCCTTTGTAGTTAGCCCATTATGGTCAATAATTAGAATCGGGTTACTGCTCATTTCTCAATTGCTGATGGTCCCTTGTCCTGAGAAATTTGTTGACTACGAAACTCACCATGCTAATTAATAATAATTAAGATAGAAATTTGGTTTTACAATACATCTCAAACTCATTTTATGTATTCAAAAACATACAACTAATTCATCTTACGTACCGATTTGTATATTATATCGCACTAGATATCATATTTTGTTCCAAAAATAAATGACCATATTAAGAAGCCCCAAAACATTCAATTTTGTTCAATCTCCATCACCAATCTCTCATCATTTCTTGTCGGTGGCGAATCAACGGTCAGAATTTCTCTCATCATTTCTTGTTCTTCCTGTTCATAATTTGTGTTTTGTTTTTTTATTGTGAAATAATCACTTCTTCTTCTTGGGAAATAACCAAAAACACAAGCACAAAACACAATTAGTTATAGTAATTTTTATATGTCGAGCTGGCAGAAGAAGAGATAACTAAAAACAAATACTATTCGAATAAAATCAGAAAACAGAAAACAAACGATCAAAGCTAAAACTCGGGTTTATAATTCTTCTCCTTTTCATTGTTTCATCTTTCAAGTCTTCTAGATAGATTTTTGTTTTTAATTACTTCAAGTGAAAGACCAAACATTCAGTTTATTATTTAGGTCCAAAGTTTCGACTATAATGGGTGTTAGCCTGTCTCATGCTAGTTGCTACAATAATTTGGCACCACTAATCAAGTCATCATAAATCACATAATACAAAAAAATACGCTATTTAACAATACAAACAGACTTTACGTCATGCATAATTACAAGTGTGACATTTTGAGCCCAGGTGAGCCTATACACTACACGAACACGACTTTGGTAATTTGGTATACATTACGACGTTGTTTTCTGATTTAGATTTGGCCACTATTCGAGGGGAAAAAGGTGAGATTAAAACCACCTCGTTATCTTTCTTAGATGATCAGATTTTTTTTTTGGATAAAGTTCACAGATGAGAAGTAGTTGATAACAATGATTCGATCAAATCATTCAGTGGGAAGTTGTTGAGCTTCTTTTTGAAACTGGTTCAATGTCGTGAGTCGTGACTCTTGAGCACCTGAAACACATTTGCTAGCATCGACTTAAAGTTCGATCAGTTCGTTTCCCAATCTACCTGTAAATATCATTAGCTAAATTTGGACAGATCTACGCTTACTCCATATATATACGCTTAAAAGATTGATGATCTGTCCAACTTGAAGTTAGATCAGTTCGTTTCCCAATATACATAACTCAATTTCACTCGTTGGACAGATCATAAATATTGTAAGCGTATATGGAGTAAGTAGCTAAATTTGTACTTTTTGGTCGTTACCTCATTAAGCAAGAAGCCTAAATGGTTTTATGATTCTAGAGAAATTTTAGAACTTGGATCACACAGTTTGGGTTAGCCCAGAACTTTGTTAGCCGATCGGCCCATAATTTAACTTGATCTTACCTTTCAATACAGCTTCCCCAGATGGTTGCAGAGCCGAAGAATTCTCATTCTCCTGTGACCTGTCTTCTTTAAATTTAAACATTTGCTGCTTACATTTTATAATTTCTTAACCCATGATGAGACATACTAATGGGCTTTTGCGAGGACCGTATTATATTATATACGAGTATAGCATGAGCTATAAGGTCCCACATATAAGTTAAGAAGTGACATGATGATATAAGAAATTTAGAACAGATGGGGATAATACGAGAGGAGGGGTCCAATTTACATGAAATTAAATGGTCCAAAAAGTAAAGGCTGAGAAAATTATATGCTGTATCTCTTGGAGGACCACATTCTCGATCACGCCATTTACTGAATCAAATCTATATTATTAGTTCTTTGTATTTATACAAAAATATTTTTCCTTTTTTCTTTTACGAATTCACAAATATTTCAAAATTAAATGCTTTAAAGCTCAAATATTTCCCAAACGAAATTGATTGTTCAGTTGCAACAAAAGGAAAACATAAATAAGTGGTCCCAATTAAACTTTACAATAATGGCAAATGCTGTTGCTCCTGGGCAAACTTCCTAAGAATGGTAAATATGGTTTACACGTATAATATACTCTTCCTGTATGGCTCTATCAGTATAAGTTAAAAAAATACAAAATAAAGATGTAATCTGGATAAGTTGATCCACATCTTGTGTTCTGCTTTTGCTTCTTGTACCAAACATGGTAACTGCATTTAGTGTCACTATGTGAAGGGTTATGTTTTTGTCACACATGATACTTCAGATTTATATTTGAACCGTCATTATGTAGTTTTAGAATAACTATTCAATATCTTTTGTTATTTTGTGTTTGTTTCATCTATCTTTATTGTTTTATTTGTCACAGTAGCACAGTTGATAAGTCTGTTATACTTCAACCCTAGCTTGTTCCCTTGTAATTAGATTTATACGTTACACGATCTTGGATGTTTTTTTGGTTACTATATTTCAAGAGTTCTCCGTTGATCATCAACTATCCTAAATACTCGATCTCTCTATATACATTTTTTTTGTTAGAAATCTACGTGTATACATGCATACATTTATCAATGCACACTAGCACCTACTAAATATAAAAGACACGTGTCTATAGTAAGGCTTGCATATAGTACTCATTGTGGAGTAAATGAGAGTATAATCAACCATGGTAAACACATTAACAGAAAAACATGGAATGTTATTGCAGTGACCAGTGGGTTTAGGGATTCTGCAAGTTGTTTGACTAATGCATTTATATTGTCCCTATGTATTTATTGGATAGATTTCAATGTTGTCTACATTTAATCGTATAGTATCGTGATAAATACATCGTATCAAATATATTTGTCATAAGATTTTCGTAACAAAGTTTTTAAAGAGGTTGTGACCATGTAGCCCATCAGCACATTCATAGTATGCTGAGAGGAGAAGTACTTGTACTCATAAAATCACGATCAAAATAAAGACTCAATGATTTTGTGTATTATTTCTTGATATTCAAATGAATATGTGGAATAGAATATAATGGGAAATACCAAAATATGTAAAATGGTACGAATCATACGCGTTTAATTAAAGTGTTTTCATTTTCTTTAAGATGAACTATAACAGTTATATTATATGCGGAATTTATAACAATCTTAACTATTTAAAAATCATTACTATATTAATCAAAATCTTAGATAGTATTATGTCTGGTTAATTGAGTCATAGAAAAAGATGTTTATCTCATGACCTGTTTTACAGTAAATTGAATTTTACTTATGAGATGAAACCTATCTATATATAAATTTTGATTAGAAACAATATCTTCCTGAATTGTATTATGATTCATAAACCTAGTTTTTGGTCTGAAATTTGTATGCCTCCATGATTATAATTAACAGTTTATCTCGATTGTAACGAAATTGATAATCAACTGGACTTAGACATTCGATTTAATGCCCTTGTCCGATTAAACGTTCTCAAATGGACTCTAAATCCATCGAGCAAAACATATAAAAGTATATGAAAATGTTAAATCGATACCTAACAAATTACTTCACGACGATAGTCGGTGTGTGATAAAAATGTAGAAGAAGGTTTTAACTGTAATTAACAAGCAGATGCTGCTCTTCCTCGACACGTGTAATACAATGATTAGATATAGTTATTCGTTTTTTGTGCGAAAAGTGCCCGTCAACGTTAAAGGAACCGACCAATGAGTTTTTGACACGCTCGTAAATTTGCTCCATTGGATAAAAGGAGAGACTGAAACACTTGGACCCTAAAAAGAAAGACAAAATCATAATAAGATTTCTGTAACTTTCCCAAATTCAAATTCTCTGTTGATTTTTTAACTTCAGCTTCATTAAATGATTTTCGTTCTTTAATAACTCATCATCTTTATATCTTTTTAAAATAAAAAGGACAAACTTTTATTACTCTTCTCATCGTCCAATGGATTTGTCACGGTAAAAATAAAATATGTAACTGATGATATAAACTATAGTCGGTTTGATTTTTTTTTATTTTGGTCAACAGCGACAAGTTATGACACAAAACTAACATTGACATGGACCACTAAACATAATTTTTGTGAATGCATTTGAGATACGAACAATTGCGCATAGTAGCATCACTGCGTTCACATCTAAATTTATTTATAATACAGTGAGAAAGTAATTTTTATTTTTTACATGCAAGATGAAACATGAGAAGACTCGACGTCCACCTCCACTCACCCCCTCCCTACTCTATGGTCCCACTATCTCGGCCCATTGGGCCTTTATAGCTGCTGAAAATATTAAAACCGTGAAATTCTCTTCTTTATATAATTTTGGCGTCAGCTGTTTTACATCCATTTATCTCTTTTTCTTTTATTTTAAACACTCTTTAACTTATAAGAACTAAATTGTACCCATAAAAGATAATTATAGAAACGTCGGAAGTATAAGGCAACTAAAATGCGCTGACTGAATTACTACAACTGTCCTCTCCTTATAACGATGTGGTTTTCATGCGTAACTAATAACTATGAATCATCCAAAATAAAATACTCTGAAAATGAAAGTATAGTTGCATGACGTATTTTTGCATAATGTAAATTGAAAGAATATTGAATATGGAAAAAAATAAACGCAGAAAAGGTTTTAAATAGAATCTTGATTCGGAAGGACACGAGTTTGAGAAATTGGAATTTTAATTGGTAAGATTTTGACAAATCATAAACGATGTAGAGAACAGAACAATAAAATGAAAATGAAAAAGCTAAAAGCTAAAGGGGTGGCTTCCACTAATGTGGAGGTCATTGTAATCAACATAATCCAACTTAGCTTTCGATCACGTGCCACTTTACTTGTACACCACCTCTTCATTAATCGCATTATCACTCATCTATATATCTTACATAAACACTATTATTATTATTATTATTATTATTATTTTTATGTCCACACATGCTTACACATATATGTACTTCTATTGTCTTTTTTAAACCCATTAACCACATAGTAACTTAATCTTGTTGGTCCGCATTGGATAAGTTGCGGTTAAAGGCTAGCGGCCAGCCAAGACTGCCTCAAACGTTTTTTTTATGGACAAAACAGCTACAGACGTTTTCTACCTCCCCCCTCCCCGAATTAAAATTATATCCATAATACTTTCAGCTAATTCGACTTTTCCTGTTTTTTAAAATTTTGACCGGCATCATCGCATTTTCACCAATTATTCAGTATTTTCTTCAGAGCTCGAAACACTTTATTGATTTTAAATTGGAACCCATAATCTAATATCCAATCTAATATCGCAAATATTATTAAGATAAGTAACTAGAGAGATAACTATTCATTCATACACACCAAAATGTAAGATAGTTTAGCATGAAACCCGAGGATAAATAAGAGAGATTCGCGGGAGAGCCATGCGTGGGATTATTATTCTAATCATATCCTTAAAATTAATAATGAATGGCCTACTACACCTACTTTTAAAATCAGTTAGTTTACTTTTTTTCTGACGACACTAAACTAATCATAATCTTCGCTTATTACGTGCAAGACAACTCAGCTCCTCACTTCTCCATCTGACTCTCCTTCTTTGTTTTTTTCCTAATGACCTTTTTCTTTGTTAGTACCTAAATTTCCGAGCACTTGTTCATTTTTTTTACCATCGTTTTTTTTTCCAGCCACATTGTATATCTTATTATCTTGTCTGTGATTAGAGCAATTTTATCACAAACATTTGTTTTTAATGGGTATAATTTGATCACATACTTCGTGCTTTCGTTATATATACCGAACGTTTAATTTGACAAAAACGAATTAACAATTGTATACCTAAAATATCCTGATAATATTTTTTGCTGTGTGTATACTTTTAAAACGAATCAACTGTACATTTTTAAAGAAAAATAAAAAAATGAAGGTGGCTAAAATAATATAGTAAGATGATAATGAATGAGCAGCAAGCATATACTGTTTGATCTGTGACAATGTTTATTTAGAGTGTACATACCCGTATTGAGTCCATGCTGAGTCAGTGCAAAGCCCATCATACATTGTTTTTTTTTTTACTTTGACAATTTCACCCTCATTTCTACTGCATAGTTTCAGGAGTACCAAGGCATTATCGTCTCTCTCTTTTTTTTTTTTTGTGTCGTCAGGGCATTTATCTATCGTCTTATCATACACACTGCTTGTGACAAGCTCGAGATAATTTTATGTTTTCCTAATTTACACTCCCCAAGAAGTAAATAAATTAAGAATTAACTCAAATTTTCGCTCTCCATTGTGATATCTCCGTACACTGCGAAAGAGGGTCCCATATCTGACGGTCGTGATTAAGATGCGACGCTACACTTTCTTCCTACTTTATTTAAATTTTCAGTAACCATTCTCTTCCTTTAGCTTTATTTTCTACTCCTTTACGCCTTTAAATTCTTATATACATATTTACAGTGTTTATCACATAGAAAATGGTACACACTAATATAGAATCAACATAATTTTTTTTTGTATGAATTTTTAATCAACAGATAGTCCAATCTGTTGTATATATAAACATGTTTTTTTAAAGAAAATGTAATCAATCTTGATGGTAATCCAACTAAATAAACATGAAATTACGCACAGAAGATGCTCATATAAAAAAAAAGAAAAAGAAAAAAAGAAGATGCTCATATAAAAACGTGATTGGACGGCTCTGATGTCATCATAATAAACAGTAACTTTCTTGTTACCGTCAGATCAGCCATCTCCATTATTTAATTGATCACATTCTGTTGTGGTCCCCGCAATTTACGGGGCTTGGCCTCATATCCAGCCGTGCATCGCGTATCAAAGCCTATGATTAGATTCCGTCTTCCCATACACCTTACCGCAGGGTATCATCTTACGATATATTGGAGCCGCGATAAACGACCCCTCCAAAATATCGTCCCGATTTCTGCGGCCACCCGTTGTCAGCACAGTCGATAAGATAATCTCCCGGTTTCAAACAATCCAAGGGCTGGTGTTCGGAGTACGAAAGACACGTGTCAAAATCAGAATAGTCAATCACAATCACCGAAAAGGCTCACATGGATATCTTAGACCATGGTTAACATTTAACCCAACCAGAGTTGTTTTCAACTTGACCTTCTTCCTCTTTCATTTGTCTTTCAACACAACACTTTCTCTCTCTTTCTTCCTCTATCTTAACATTTTTGGTTTTGCAGCTGATTTATCTTCCCATCAATGGCGGCTCAGATCTAAAACCTCATCTCCCAACGTCTTCCAGATTAATTTCAGTGGTTTGGTAAGTTGGATCATCAAGATCTCGATCTCGACGCAATGCATAAGCGATTGGCCTTGTCGTTTCCAGAAGAAGTGTTGGAGCACGTGTTCTCGTTTATAAATCAGGATAAGGATAGGAACTCGGTGTCTCTGGTGTGCAAGTCATGGTACGAGATCGAGCGATGGAGCAGGAAGAAAGTATTTATCGGGAACTGTTACGCGGTGAGCCCAGCGACGGTGATAAGAAGGTTCCCGAAGTTGAGATCCGTGGAGCTGAAAGGAAAACCTCACTTTGCTGACTTTAATTTGGTACCTGACGGATGGGGAGGCTACGTGTATCCATGGATAGAGGCGATGTCGTCATCGTACACGTGGCTTGAGGAGATAAGACTGAAGAGAATGGTGGTGACCGACGAGTGCTTGGAGCTCATAGCAAGCTCGTTTAAGAACTTTAAGGTTCTGGTGCTTTCTACCTGTGAAGGCTTCTCCACCGATGGTCTCGCTGCTATAGCTGCCACTTGCAGGTATGTTTGGTTTTAATTATATACTACACGTCAATTTCAGCAAATGACGTAGCGTAACGGTTTTCTTATTACAGCAGTTTAAGTCATGTCTACGTTACAAGACTTGTTAGTTTCTCTTCTTGTAATTCCATCTGGGAATATTGATTTTTTTCTTTCTTTTTTGGGTCAAGATTTTCCGTATCTTACGATAGAGTTTTTGAATGAATCACGTTTCTATAGATTCTTTTCTTTTCTTTCTTTTTTTTTTTGGTTCACGGAAGCATAAATGCTTTATTCCTGGATTATTCGCTCAATGAATCTCCTGATGTGGGAAATCTAATCAATTTGGCCTATTGTGCCTTCCCTTTTCTTTTTACTTTTCCATTTGTGGGCAACTTACATTTTTTTAACCATACTTAGATCTGTTTTCTTATTCCCCTGCTTTACCTCTGTTTTAGCATCTCTCACAATGCTTCTCTTTTTTGTATTAGTAATTAGTTATTCTTCATTGTTTAGATAGTTTTCCAAAGTGTTCTACAATTCATCAACTACAGTTGTGAATCGCTACATTTAATTATAGCTCCTAATGATTTTGGTTGTTCATGTTTTAGGTGTTGTTATGTGGGAAATGTTTTTACTCAGATGTTAATTATATGGTTTTTATGCAGGAATCTGAAAGAGCTTGATTTGCGCGAGAGTGATGTTGACGATGTTAGTGGCCACTGGCTTAGCCATTTCCCAGACACGTACACATCTTTGGTATCACTCAATATCTCTTGCTTAGCTTCTGAGGTCAGTTTCTCTGCTCTCGAAAGGCTAGTCACTAAGTGTCCCAATCTCAAGTCTCTGAAGCTGAACCGGACTGTTCCTCTTGAAAAGTTGGCTACTTTACTTCAAAGAGCACCTCAATTGAAGGAATTGGGCACTGGTTTCTACACTGCTGAAGTGCGACCAGATGTTTTCTCTGCCTTAGCCGTAGCGCTTTCTGGTTGCAAGGACTTGAAGTGCTTATCTGGTTTTTGGGATGCTGTTCCTGCCTATCTTCCAGCTCTTTATCCGGTTTGCACTCGGCTTACAACTTTGAACCTGAGTTATGCTACCGTCCAGAGCTATGATATTGTCAAGCTTCTTAGTCAATGCCCTAAACTGCAGCGCCTATGGGTGAGTCCATATTTCCATCCATTAACACACGCTTTTGGAAATTTAAGTAATTTTACCTGATGATATGAGAAAGCTTGTGCTTATTGTCTAATGTAAGTTATCTTTAAAAAAATATGCTTGAAAGCCTGTTCTTTTGTAACTTTGGTATGGCTTCTGGACAACAGGTGCTGGACTACATTGAGGATACTGGTCTCGAGATGCTTGCTGCAACCTGCAAAGACCTACGCGAGCTGAGAGTGTTCCCGTCCGAGCCTTTTATCATGGAACCTAACGTGGCATTGACGGAACAAGGGCTGGTGTCTGTCTCCATGGGCTGTCCAAAACTCGAGTCAGTTCTTTACTTCTGCCGTCAAATGACCAATGCTGCATTGATAACCATCGCTAGGAACCGTCCCAACATGACTCGCTTCCGTTTGTGCATCATCGAGCCAAAAGCCCCTGACTATCTGACTCTAGAGCCACTTGATATTGGATTTGGAGCCATAGTAGAGCACTGCAAAGATCTCCGTCGCCTCTCTCTATCAGGCCTCTTGACCGACAAGGTTTTTGAATACATTGGGACACACGCCAAGAAGATGGAAATGCTCTCAGTGGCATTTGCGGGAGACAGTGACTTAGGCATGCATCATGTTTTGTCAGGGTGCGATAGCTTGAGGAAACTAGAGATAAGGGACTGCCCGTTTGGAGACAAGGCGCTTTTGGCGAATGCTTCAAAGCTGGAGACAATGCGATCCCTTTGGATGTCTTCATGTTCCGTGAGTTTTGGAGCCTGCAAGTTATTAGGACAGAAGATGCCAAAGCTCAATGTGGAAGTGATCGATGAACGGGGTCCACCAGACGCAAGACCTGAGAGCTGCCCTGTAGAGAGAGTGTTCATATACAGAACAGTGGCTGGTCCTCGATTTGACATGCCTGGATTCGTCTGGAATATGGACAAACACTCAACCATGAGGTTTTCCAGGCAAATCATCACTACTGCTAACGGATTATGAGACAAAATAAACGAGGTACATTTTTTTTATTTATCCTTGTTCATCATCCCGTATAATTGTTCCGGTTTAGGAACATGAGAGAGCTCGGTCGCCAATAATTTAGTCCTCGGCCGCTTCGTATAAACCACCACCAAGCTCATGAGCAATGAATGAATAAGTGGAGAGAGAGAGAGAGGAGAGAGATAGATAGATCTAAGAGACCTTTGTTTAATTTATATAAGAATTTTTATTGTTGTATGTTTGATTGCTGAGAGATCCTGGTGGGTCACAGGATAAAGAGTTTTTTACAAGACAATGTCAAAAATGTAACTTGTTTGTACTCTTTTTATCCTTTGAAATATTTTATCCTCTGTCGTTGCCATTTCCTTTGTCTGTTTTCGGTTGCGGAACAGAAAGCAGTGTAATTTATAAGATAAAATTAATCCAAAAATAGAAACAAGAGAATATTGCTTGGAGTTTCAGATCTTTTAGCCACTAACTATATATGTATTGGTGTCGAAGCTGTTGGGGCTTCGGATAATACTTGTAATAAGTTGAATTGGTGTCTAATCTAACTCTATAGTTTTCACATACGCTCGAAAATCAAATATAGGCGCATATCATCCACGGTACAAGGCAACACAAGTAATGTATATAACTGTTTTTTTTTTTTATATATAAATTTGGAACAATATTATATGGCTTTTCAATTTTCCAGTTTCCATGATGCCGAAAACAGTAACATTAGCATGTGAACTCTTTTAATATACGGGGTGTAACAGTAGTACTATTTGTCTATTTGATCAATATAATTCATTTGAGTATATTGTTTTTAGATTATTATATAATCAATGCGTAAATTGCTTTTAGATTATGATCCGAGTTCATTTGTCTCAGTTGTATAGAGATCCCGTAGTCAAGTTATTTTAAGGTCTGCCTTTTTCACACTTAAAAATGTGTGATTATAAAATGAACTGTGATTGGTTTAACCGGTTTTAAAACAACCAGACTACGGTCAAACTTAAACCCAATTGCAAACACCTACAAACCAAAGCCATTGTATTGTAACATGCAGAAAACAGACCCTTATAGCTCTATGGTTTGACCAATGACGAGCAAATCCAATCATGAAGTTTTTGCTAATCCCGGGATTTAGAAACTTATCACTCTGTCTCCGATACTGGATCCTGTGGGGTTGAGATTCTGCGAGTGTTGTATGAACCACAATGCACGCACTTGTGTCCTGAAATGTGGAACATAGCTTTGCTACTCTTGTTGCAGTCATTGCAAAGGACTGTAACCTGCAAACAGTTTCTTGCTCGGATGTCAAACCATGAACAGAGGCTAGAAGATGGATGAGGAAATCAAACCCAAAGAGTAGCAAAATGTTATAAGTACATTACCTGAAAGTTATACTCAACAGGCATCTCCGTTGCGCTTATCTGTAAAAGAGAATATTGGTTTTTCGTTACCTCATCGAATTCACCAAATCCAAAATTTGATTATTACCTCGCGATCTAATAATTGCCACGAGGTTGACATGTCCAGCATTGACTTGGAACAAATGGGGCATCGGTACCTGAGAGAGAGAGAGGACATTGGTGTGTATAGTATAAGAAAGGAACCCAACTTTTATATTGCGAGCAAGGAATGACATGGATGAAGAAATACTGTTGTTCATTGATCATTTGTGTGAAGCAATCCCCATGCATAGTATGCCCACATCTCATCACATGTGCGGCTTTTACCGAATCAAATAAGTACTGCAAGGTTTATCAAAATTAATATGGTCTTCTGAATCTAACCACTACCAATATGGCAGAATAGACAATCCAAAACTTATCCCCATTCAAACCAACCTCATAACAGACAGGGCAAGAATTTTTTGTGGAGTTCTCAACGCACGAGTGTTTATTGCGCAAGCCTGTTCCATAGCAAGCTCCTGCAATATTTACAGGGGGAGTTTCATACGAGATAACTAAAACAGGTGTATAATTAATATATCCCACACAAAAATTCTTTAGTTAGTTGATAACCAATAAACTAGTTATAGACTATTAGACATCCGGTACTTGGCTACGAGACATCTCAATCCGGATAAACCTGTACGAGTATCAAATTCAAGGATTCTTCTTCACTAAGAAGTAAACCTACACTACAAACTGTCAGTTGTCGAATAGATTCTTATGTTCCTAGAGCACAATTGATGGGGACAACACGCAATCTCAGACACCACCAATTTATTTAAACAGAATCCAACACATGCAAGTTGATAAAGGTACGAAACTACATACCACAGTTGGGGCAATGAAAGAAATTGTCACGCCCACCAACTCTGAAAATTTTTAAGTCCAAAAGCTAAGTCATCTTAAAAACAAGATGATTGTAAATAATGTAGCAAAAAATCTCAAAATCTCTAACACCTCACCTACAAATTCCACAGTCATCACAATGAAATTGTTCTTTCGAAGTCTGCAAACATAAAATAGATGAGGTGATTTTGACATTTAGAAAATATCAAAGGAAAACAGAGAGATATATAAAGAGAATGCAAAGCTCACATCGTCGTCAAAGAATTTGCAGATATCACAGAAATATTCCCCCATACAAACGCCACAACTGGAACAGATTTGAGCAATCTGAGAATATTTCTTTAAGTAAGATTACCCCAAAAACAAAAAAAACATAAATTAATTTGAAGATAAAGGAATAAACATAACAGCCTACCTCTTGCTCTGTTTGACATATTGAACAAACAACCTGAAATAACAACACAATTCAAGTTTTATTTTTATGCAGAAAAAATCCAACTTCTTTGAGAGATTCAAACACAATAATACATGATCGAACCTGTTTGACGTCTTGCCGGACCAAATCATGTCGTTCTTTAGGATCAGATAAAGAATTCTGAAAAAAAAAAAAAAGCATAAGTTGTAATAAAAGCAAACTAGAGAGCAACAAACAAGGTTCGTTGACAAGGTTTAGAGAAGGAACCGCTGAGTCGTTATGGCAGTGGCGGCATGGGAAGATGAGATTGCAGCAAGGAGCTCTGATTTTACATCGTCTCTTGTAATGTTCGCATCTAATACACGATAAAGGAAGAAAATAAGAGATTCCAAGAAATCAAAACATCAAATAATAAAGGTAAGCGGAGATGACCCGAATTCGGATTTGCCAAAGTCTTTGTCTCTGTGTACTGAAGTATCTGTTGCCATTGAGTTAAGCTACCAGACACTACCCACCTATCATCAATTAGGGTTACTACGATTTCCTCCAAACCAAACTTAACTTAACTTAACCTAACTCGGAAGTCGGAAGCTAGTCCAGATTGTACACGTGCAAATTTTTGATTGGATAAATGTTTTCTTTTCCAAACCTATACTGTTTGTGACAGCCGAGATAATGTCCCTTTTATTGGATTTTAGTATAGAACTAGACTAACAGAAACAGATTATTCAAATGCCTAAGAAGATTACTTAGACGTTTGATTATTTTTGAAACGGATGGTTTAGAAAATAGGTATATAATTGGATCTTATAAGATGTGCGTGAATTTGTAATGAGATATGAAGATGAGAGAAGGGTATGCTTTTCTCACGCGCTAGTCCAAGTCCAAGAGTATTTGGATCCGACAAAGACAGCAAGTGAAGGCAGTTGTTACAAAGTCTTCCTAACAGATCAGATTCTATCCCAAAGAACTCGGAAGTTAAAGTAAAGCTATTCCACACATCTTGCAAAGCCCCCCTTCATTCCTCCTTTTCCATTTCCTTTTTCCCCACCAAGCCAGCCATGCTTCACTTTTAAGTTAATAACTAATCTGCTTTCATACATATATTTTGTGTCAATTTCCTCATGATTTTTTTTTCTTATGTTTTTTGTGCAATATCAATTCAATTTTCAAATCCATCTTCTAAGTGCTTTGCGAATGAAATTGATAGATAAAAAAATTGATGGTACGCAGGTTTGGTTATCATGATAGTAGTTGTTCCTAAAATGAAATAACAACTTATTTGTATATTCAGTCATTAATCTTTCACCCGGCCGGGATGTGTAGTACGAGAGAGGTGAAAAAAGAAAATAAACATTTCAGAATCTGTTAATATTTTGATTTATGCCCAATCAAGTTCTTCTTCTACCGAGTTTGTGGTTTCTTTTTTATTATATTTATACATCATAATGCTCACTATATATACATTTCGTCAGCTCAAAGATACAAAGAAGTAACAATATTAGCAAAAATCACGAAAACAATTGAAGTCTTTATTTGTTGACGTTCTTTGGAATACAGTATTTGTATATTTACAATCCTATTCACAAACTTTATAAATAAATAATGCCAACCAAGACATGCTTCTTATACATCATATATCTTTATTGTTTGTTAGTAGATTTTATATATCTTCTTGATTTTCATGTGATAAACTCTGATATCATTTTAAACGACCTCCGAATTAATATTATACAAATCATCCAGAGAAGGTGATAAGGTATTATAAAAAGGCAAAAGTTGGCTGACAAAACAAAATAGGAAAAATTAAAACGAAAAAGACAATATAACTTAGTGATAAAAAAATCTTCTCATTATAATAAATAACCACATCAGTACATCCACTGATTAATTAAGCTGGAAATACAAAGCTAGCAAATAGTTTATCGGAAATAAACTAAACAAGATAGCTATAAATAAGAACCTGATACACATTTAAGTGTGATCTTGCCATCATTATTCTCACTATCTAATGAACATATATATTAATTGTATTTCTTAAGGATCGATTAGCTTTCTAGTTAAGAAATGACTGATACGGCTTGATCAAGGGAACGAGAGAGCCACTTAGGTGAAGAGACATGACATCGTTGGTCGAACCCACGAGCTTGCCACTTACAAAGACGGCAGGAACCGCGCTGGCGCAGCCAAGACGGACTAAGGCCTTCTCAATCTCGCGGCAGTCAGGATCGTTGTCGATCTCGTGGATTGTTGGTTGAACCCTAAGGTCACGGAAAAGGATCTGAACGGCGTAGCAGAGACAACACGAGCTTTTGGTGAAGATCACAACTCCTTTCTCCGATGACATTCTCATCACCTTGTCCATGACCACAGATTATGATCCGATGGCTCAGGCGATCAAGAAATTATATATCTTTAGGTAGATGTAGCTTTGATGTTGGTTATAAAACTCGATGATCTGCTTGGGCTATTTATAGGGAGGCAAGTGTGAAAGTCTTTGGAGTGGTTTTTTTCCTCTTAACAGAAAATAATTTTAAAATATCAGATTCCATCCGAAGAATTAAAGTGGCTTTGCTAGAAAAAGACCATTATTTAATGTTCGGTTTGGCTAAACAAGTTGTTATAAATGATTTTATTTATCTATTTTTTGATTTTGCACCTATAATATCGAAGAATGGTTTGTTAACAGTAAATTAACTATGAAGCATACGATTCGAGAGGTTGTAGATTGTAACGACTTCGAATCTTTGAGTACAGTATCTGAATCTCATGGTAAGCGATTGAAAGCTACGCGCGTGTTTGCTTGCGTGTTTTGCTCATGGGCCGCGTATAATATATTTGTCCAACGCTTTTATAACGAATAAGAAAATATTAAGATCAATTGTTAATCACGAGGAAAGCCAGAAATTAGGTTTGTTTGTTTTGATCTTGCCAAATGTAGAATTACTGTATGAAGAGACAGAGAAAAATAAAAAGCAAAGGCTTGTTTTTGTCCCTTAAACTAATAAAATAACTGTTACCAACAAAAAAAACTAATTAAATAAGTAGAGATAGCCGACTTGAGCGTCACTTAATACAAAACAATTAGGACTATTTAGCAGTGATTATCATTTTATTCGCTGTGTATATATTTAGTTACTACAAAATTTACACAATGTTTAGACTTCACGCATTAACTTTTGACAAACCACATCAGGTAAAAATGAAGGTGTTAACATGATATTTTTTCAAATTTATATCTTAACATTCGTTAATTTTTCCTATTTACGTTACCATTTGTTTCTTTAATTGATATCGTCTTGTGGTTATCATCAAAAGTCATTTTAAAATATGATTTGATTAGACAAATAATAGAAGCAATATGGGGTTGTCAATTGCTCAAATCCGGATTCTCCCGAGACCTCATTATGTCTCACTCATCGAATCCTTAGGCTAAAAAGAAGAATGAATAACAAAACAGGATTCGAGCTTTCGGTGTGTGTATATATATTTCAACTATATGTAATATGCAGTAGTAAGTATTCTCTAATAAATTGTGTGCCCCTACCACCAACTGGCGTGAATACAAATATTCGTTGTCTAGCTCACACTTATGCTCATGTTTGATTCTGCCCTTGCCGTCTCTCTACCGGGACGTATCTACATACGTGTGTAATGGCCGGCCGATCGCTAGCATGTATGTGTTCATGTATGATTTTTTTTGCAAAATATTTTATCAATTGATATTTTACATATCTACCAAATTTAATGAACCGGGGAATTTTGGTTTGTACGTTTATATAATATGCTCACCAACCGAAAGTTAATGATTTTTTTTTTTTTTGGTGATAGAATCCGATCCTAGCGACATATTTTGTGTGTGATAGATATATATCTTACGAGTTACGCGCCAAAGAGTGAGCGTTAAATATGTAAACAATTTAGAAATCGGTCCTATTCGATAAACTTTACTCTGTAATGCAAGGTGAATTTTCTCACTGAACACATGTTTTGCTTAGCGTTGGCCTATGCTCCCATGGCATCTGGGCGAAGCTTTTGAAGTATATAAGATTGAAGATTCTTCCTTTTTTCGATTCACAAAAGATAAGGGATCCTATATAGTACTTACCTACGTGAATGATTCCTTCTTGATAATCATCATTTGTCTCGTCGCTTCGTTGATCTATCAAATCATCATCCGATGCTTTGCTATTAAATTTATATTCATTAGTACAAGAACACTAATCTCAATTCAATAGTATTTTAACGAGTGACGATTTTAATCACACAATGCTAAAAGGTACACTTGTCTTTTCTTCCGTACAATGTAAGTCAACATACATATATACATCTATACGTGTATATAACTTATTATAAAATAACCACCATGCGAAGGAAGCAAAGCATTTTTAATAATCTATGCTCCCTCCCGATTATATATCTTTATATTGTATATATATGCGCTTTTAGCGCATCTATTATCGACACAGTACTACATGTACGTCCATACATATACGTATATAGATATGTATATGCATACATGTATGACGATCGCTATAACCATATGGCCTTAGCGTCTTTCAGCATCTGCTTTAGCGACCCGTCGACGTGGAACGATATGATGTCTTTGGCAGATCCGATGTACCTTCCTCCGACGAAAACAGCTGGAACCGCCGGGTTTGATGAGCCGAAAGCACGTAAGGCACGCTCCATTTCACGGCCTTCGGGGTCTTTGTCGACCTCATGGATTGCCGGACTAGCACCTAGTTCGTAAAACAGCGTCTTGATGCTATGACACATACAACATGAGCTCTTTGTGAATATCACTGCAGCTTTCTTCGACGATAAATCTCTTATTCTGTCCATTTGCGTCAAGAAAAATTAGTAATCAAGGGTTATGTTTTTGTAATGAGAGGCTTAGGTTGTGATGAACAATATGCTTGGATCAGCTGTTATTTATAATGGTCATTGTAGAAGATTTTGGATTATTTTATTTTGGGTTTTTTCTTTCCATAAAGATATAATGGATAAATATATAAATGATATACCCCACACTATTATTATATTGTAATTGAAGTACCCCACAAATAAAATTACCTAGAAAGAGGCTAGTTCTTTGTGTCGTTTTGGATAAGAAAAAAAACTTACCTTTAGATACATTTATTATTTTTTATACTTGAGTTACAGTAGAGATGGGATTAAAAGTTATAATATATATTATATATTACAATTATCTATTATATATTTATATTATATCAGAAGCTAATAGAGAGAAAAAACTTATATCACTTTCGGTCCGTGGCTGGCAATGGCATCACGTACCCAAAACATTAATTTTATAAATCTATATTTTATTCCCTTTTAAGTTATAGTGGAAACGTGGAATGTTAATAATTTGGTGCAATATGGCATGAACAAAAGGGGATATTTGATGAGGTTTGTCGTTAATAATTAATAAATTATCAATGAAATAATATTGTTAACACTATTGTATCTATAATTATACTATAAAATTTTATTTCCTGAAAAAGATAATGCCATTTCTAGACAAAATCATCTCGTATATATTGGCACTAAACGTGGACGACAAAACCTATCTACAATAATAATTGGTAGGTAGATGCATGAATAATGTAATGGGTTTTAATGTATATGCATTGTGATTAATGACTAAATGTATATATATGTGTTGTGTTTCAAAGTGGTTATATAAAAAACGCACAGCAGTTTTTAATTTCAAAGTTAAGTGTGTGCAAAGAGAAGAGAAGAGAAGAGCAGAGATTTTGGTGGTGACTGTTGCGTCATCTTTGATATGGAAAAATCTGAGATAACAAGTTTATCCATATCTGACTCCACTCCACTCCACAAATGCATACATGCGTTATATAATATTGTATATATTTAAGCGTATATAGGAATAATAATAATTAAAGAATTTGGCAGATGTTAGAAAAGTTGTTCCGTATGTGCAATGTGTGTGTGTAAATGGAGATACTATCCATGTGTCGTCTAGTTGTATTGTTTCTACTATGATCTATAAATTAAAATCCCTAAAACTATATTCCTTCATTTTTCCTACTGATATCGAAATCGAGAAACCATTAATTATTTTATTGAATTTATTGCGTTGACATTTATGAAAAGAACATCTGGATCGGAGGTAGTCGTAGACACTAGACAGTCTAGCCATAGATACCGGTTTGAGTCTAGGTTTATCATATGGTTACATTGCAATGCGATCCTGTAATTTTAATTTTTTCATCAACAATTAAGTATGTGCGTACGTACGTTTTACTTACAAAAAAACTAAACTAGCTACGTTTAATATACATGTCTAATTTGTTTTTTTTTTTTAAATAAACGGGTAAATTTTAAAACTAGATTTTTAGGTTCAGTGAGACTTGCCCTTTCCATGAATTTATGGCCAATATGCTTAAACACCCAAAACTACAGTATAAAACACTCTCAACTTGGCAATACGAGAATCGATCTTTAAAAAAAAAATATGAACAAATTCCGTGTTTTAAATGATTTAATTGTTCTTTTAGTCGATTTATATTCTTAGAGATATCTTCACCTATGTATATAGGTTAGATAAATCTTTCCCAGTTGTCGGAAAATCGATACCACGTGGCAGGTCCCTCCTCATGTAATGGTAGTGCATATAAGTTTATGATATTTATTTGATAGGTTGCATCTCGACCGTCCATATATTTTATTTTATGGATTGGATTCCTTTTCTTTTAGTTTTTAGTAACCCCAAGCGTTGACAGAATAATACTGAATATAGCCTCTCTACTTGTCAATATTTTAGGTTCCTAACTGATTCCAAAGGATAAATACAATAATGATCGCGGAAAAGGAGAAAAAAATGACTGGAAAGTCTACAAAGCAAAGCTTATAATTTTGACAGGGAGGGTCTGATGGATTAAGAAAGCCCATGAGTCTCGATTTTATGGGCCTTTTGGCCTAATACGTTTTTAATGGTCATACTTGATACTTGATAGTAGCCCATTTTTTTTTTCTTTTTCTTTCTTTTCAATTGATAATTTTTGTTCTTTTGTCGCCATGAACCGTAAGTAAACCCTAAATCACAAACAAATCTTCGATTCTTCTCTTTTGATCAAAGCCAGGTATGATGAAATCAGAAACTTTCTATCGTATTTTTCCCATTATTTACGGCAACTGGAATTTGTGCACTCTAGTTTTATGTTGTAGTATGATATAAAGTTTGGTTATTCCATAGAAATTTTGGTTCCGGATTCCGGTCAGGTATCAGAAGGGGTTTGGTCTTGTTTTTAGATTTTTTGTTTGTGTCGTTTGGATTTAAGTCAAGTGTTGCTGTCTAAAACTTAAACAAACTTCAGTCTAAAGCAGATTATACTTTACTCACTGTTTTCTGCAGTTTTGTAGTTGTTGTTGGTATTCTTTGACTTGATAGCTTCTTGTTCTATTGTTTAGGCTTCTTAAATGGCAGACTGTAAAACATCTGAAGAAACTCCGATGGATGCTCCAAAGGAGCAACATGAAACACTTGATGAGATGCTTGCTCGGCACAGGTATTATACCATCATTATAATTTCTTATTTTACTTTTGAAGGTATCAATTTTGGTCCCTTTGGATAATTAGTGATGATGATGACTTTGATTGTAGACAAGAGATAAAGCAACTTCAGAACAAGGAGACAGAGATGAAAAAGGCTGCTGCAAAAGGAAGCAAAGCTGAACAAAAAGCTAAGAAGAAGCAAGTTGAAGAAGATATATCCAAACTCTCCACTAAGCTTAAGGAGAAACAGTTGAAAGAACTTGCCTCACAAGGCTATAGCAGCAGTAACAGCAGCATTGCCAGGGACGAAACTAATGAGAAGAAAGGAGATATCGACACTTTAGTGAGAGCTATCGCTGGAGTCTCAGTCACTGCTCAGCAAGAACACTCAAAGCCCAGCAAGAGCGTTAAGAGGCGTGAGAAACGGGCTAAGGAAGAGGCAGAGAGAGAACAGAGGATCAAAGAGGAGCAGAGCAAAGTGACAAGTGATCGTGTAGTTGAGAATGAAATGCTGGAGAAGAAGCTTAAGCCGCTGGGATTGACAATCAGTGAGATCAAACCAGACGGGCATTGCCTTTACCGTGCTGTTGAAAATCAGATTGCCAATTTCTCAGGTGGTGCATCTCCCTATACATACCAGAAGCTAAGAGAAATGGCTGCTTCATACATGAGAGAGCACAAGACCGATTTTCTCCCATTTTTCTTGTCAGAGTCTGAGGATGACTCCAACAGTGGACCTGCGGAAGAGCGGTTTGAGAAATACTGCAGAGAAGTCGAGTCAACTGCAGCTTGGGGCGGTCAATTGGAGCTTGGAGCCTTGACACATTGCTTAAGGAAACACATAATGGTGTTCTCAGGATCGTTTCCGGATGTTGAAATGGGCAAAGAGTACAAATCGGGTGATGGCTCGAGCATCAAGTTATCGTATCATCGGCATGCTTTTGGGCTCGGTGAGCATTATAACTCTGTCGTTCTCGTCCACAACATCTCCGGGTGATGGATAATGATGAACTTTCACTTCGAACTTTAAGAAAAGTACCTTTTTAATCTTAAAGTTTCAACATCTACTGATAATCTTTCTTCTTTAATATTTTTTTGGATTTAACAAAAACAATCTGTAACTTCAATTTTTCAATGTAACAAGGCGAAGCATGATTTGCTCTATAAAAAGTTAGAGGTTTTATTACACAACACTAATGCAGCAGTTCGTATGAAGAAAATGACGTGAAAAACCCTATTAGTTTGACCTTTGGACAATTTTGCTAGCCAATTTGGCAGAGAATTCTAGAGATCTTAAAAAGAATAAAATGTACACAAGTTGTTCTTTCCGAATCTTGAGATTTTATAACCGGAAGAAAAAAATCTGGAATCTATGCTTATAAGTTGTATCACCCATAAGTTTTGCTAATTCAAATCATGTGAAAAATGGACACATGGCCTTATCCCGAATCTTCAGTATATAGATTTCCAAATCTGGTGTCAGAATCATGTTTTTTTTCTGCTAAATGAACGTAAGTCAATGCAACAACAATGATCAATGAAGACTCTTCAGAATTAAGGGCCTTAACAACAACGAAGACTCTCACATTTAGATAAATCAAAGTTGAAAAATAATAGTGTAAAAGCTAAAAGCAAGAACTGTGTTTGATCACTTGCTTGCGCTATAGACTCCAGGTCACACTAGCAGAAAAGACTATCTTTTTTTGTTTTTTTTCTTGCTTTCCGTTTCTTTTGAGCCTGAAACTTGTGGGGAATCTATTGTTGCTTGAAAAGATAGGCATCTAACTGGATAAACCATAATCCAATCTTCACCTCAGTGGATGCATCAAAAGCAAAAGATATTGCCAGAAAAAGCAAACTATAGAGCATACACTGTTTTGCATACCTCTCTAAATCCGTGGATCATTACTAAGTACTAACCATATGGCAAGGATATTTCCGTAATTAGAAATGAAAAAGAGTTCATGAACTGTATATGCAACTTGGTTCTGATACCGAAACCAAAAGAATCTAAGTTCATCCAGTTTTTAGAGAACTCGAAAGGGCACATCACTGGGAGGGAAGTAAAGTAGTGACAAAGATATCTGATTTATGCAATCTTACCATCCTCCACATTTCTTACTCTATAAATAAGCTTACTTTGTATAGCATCAAAAACAAAAAAAAAACAAAACTAGAGATCCTTGAGTTCCCTCTCACACAGCCAAACCAAGTCCTACATTTGTATCAAATTTTCTATACACTCAATGGAAAGCATCAGAAGTTTAGTTGAAGATAAAGCAGTGGTGGTTTTCAGCAAAAGCTCTTGCTGCATGAGCCACTCAATTCAAACGCTGATCTCAGGGTTTGGGGCGAAGATGACAGTGTACGAGTTAGATCAATTCTCCAACGGTCAGGAGATAGAGAAGGCATTGGTACAAATGGGGTGTAAGCCTAGTGTACCAGCTGTGTTCATAGGGCAACAGTTAATCGGCGGTGCTAACCAAGTAATGACTCTCCAAGTCAAGAATCAACTAGCTGTGTTGCTAAGAAGAGCAGGAGCCATATGGGTTTAAGAGGAAACAAGAGAGTCCAAATGCAATCTAGGATAGAATAAGATGAGAAGAATGATATATAGTTTCTTTTATTTTGTTTCGGGTTTAGAGTTTCTACAATGCACGGTTACGTTTTGAACAAGTGCAAGTCCGTAGTTACACAATTTCTGGTGCTAAGATCAATGAAGAACTTGTATTCTCAGTTACCATACTAGTTATATCATCTATCTATCTATCTATGTAATTGTAAACTAAAAAGACTTGTCAGCAATAAAGGAGAAAGATTTTCTGAGAGCTCTGAAGATTGTTCAACAAAATGAAAAGGGCTTTATTGATCAGCCATGAAGTAGAGACTATACTCAGTTCTTCACTTATAAATGTAATCATTTAAAACGCCATTTGCATGGTCAAGCTGAGAATGCTTTCGCCAATTATCCACAGCTCTTGACACTGTAGCTTTAGCCTCACGAATCTCTTGAGCTGAGAACTTGTGTTCTATGATTCCCAAAGGTCCAGGTTGAAGAACATTGATCACAGTTTCAGCTTCTTTCTCAAACCGCCTGTAGATTTGATAGAAGAAATTGAATATCTATATTCGTCAATTCTACGAGATAAACCGATACAAGTTCAATAGTATACAAGGAAGAGAAGAGAACAATGGAGGCACCTAAAGATCCCGGAGAAAGGTAATGCTCTAGCGATCTTGTAAATAGACATCGTCGCCGGAAGAAGATGAAATTGATATCAGATTTTTAATTTAATAAAACATGTATCGAGATCCGAGACCCGTTTCGGCTTTACATCCATTGGGCCATAAAATCGAGAGCGTAAATAGGCCCAATAACTAAAGTTGGGTTTCTACTTTCTACGACGAGGATAGTTTTGTCCTCTTAGCCAAACACGTGTCATTATCTAATAAGGCTAGCTCTTCCTTATCCCACAACTCCCGCGCCACTCTTTCTGCTTCTCTTAGACAGTGAATAGCTCGATGACGACGACTCCAACGGCTCGAGCCTTCATGCATCTTCGCTCTTCACCATTCACTTTACGTTTGAGGCAGTCACCAGCTGGAGTATATTTTGCCTTCTGGCCGCCTTCTCCGTCTCGCAGGACTCGGCGACTCGTCTGTATGGCCGTAAGTGATTCTATTCCCAATGTTTCATTATTTCAATTTTGAATTTTTTTTCATGTAATTGCTCAATGATTTGTCTCTTGGACATTTTAGGAACCTTATCTCGTGAGGAAAATGGAGTCTGTTGAGAAGACATGGAAGGAGTTATCAGTATGTTCTTCTAGTTCTACCATTTGTTGGTTTCTTCTTCTTCTTCTTCTTCTTCTTCTTCTTTTATCTCAGTCTTAAGTTTTTTTTTAATTACTTATAGGTAAAACTAGCTGACCCAGATGTAGTTTCCAATCATTCTGAATACCAAAAACTGGCACAATCCATGTCAGAGCTTGACGAGGTATTTCGCACTCTTTGTGTTCTAAAGTTTTCAACTTTTACGAGCTTTTATTATAACTGACTTCATTCCTAGGTTGTATCAGTCTTCAGGAGATTCAAGGACTGTGAGAAGCAGTTACTAGAAAGCAAAGGTCCCTTCAAGTCTCTTCCTTTCTTTACCTTTGCTTTTATTTTGTTCCTCGTAAGCTGCTTTTTTATTTGCTTTATTTCTTCAGTTTTGGCCAAAGAGGCTGGAGATGATGAAGATATGGCTGAAATGATAGGAAGTGAAATCAACTCCCTCTCTAAAGAAATTGAGGAGCTTGAAAAGCAACTTAAGGTTTACACCCTTTTCCTTAGGCAATGCCTTAGACCTTGGTTCCATATCTGTATTATTTCTTTGGCAACTGAACATTGAACTTTATCATTGATTCGGATCCTCGAGTCCTAACACTGTGTATGCTTGTGTCAGGTGTTACTTCTTCCTTCCGATCCTCTTGATGCCAGAAACATTTTGCTCGAAGGTAACTGACTAACTGTATGTTGACAAGTAGTATATTTTGTCTACACTAGCATTTTTGGTCTGAAAATCTTTTAAGTTTTCACTTTGCTGCAACTATGCCTTTTACTCAGACTTCCCTACATTGTTAAACTTAAATACTTCTGGATGAGTCTGAAAGTTTTGTTCCTTATACAGTTAGAGCAGGAACTGGTGGCGATGAAGCTGCAATTTGGACTGGTGACCTTGTAGGTACATGTTTTCCTTTATTTTTTATGCTCCTCTAACTGATTTTTATGTCGTCTGATCCTAATGCTTAGAATTTATAAAAATAAATCGCAATCTGATGATGATTCAATTGAAGCAAATGCAGTAACTGAAAACTTCATATCCTACAGTGAATCACTCTGCTTTGCATTATTCTTTTACTTGCAGGTGCGGATGTATCAGAGGTACAGCGAGCGCAGCTCTTGCAAGTTTTCTCTAGTTTCATGCTCAGAGGTAAGATGTTCTGTTCTTTTGGCATATTAATTGGTGTGTAATGAATATTGCAGTAGAGCATAACAAATTAGAGACATGTGTTGTCCCACACATATAGCTTCTAATCTCGTACTTTGATAAGGCTGAACATGGAGGTTACAAGACGTGTGTGATGGAGATTAAAGGAAATCGTGTCTATAGCAAGCTCAAATACGAATCTGGTGTACATCGAGTGCAGCGTGTTCCTCAAACAGAAACACAGGGCCGTGTACACACTTCTACAGCAACTGTAGCAATCATGCCAGAGGTTAGATTTCACATAGTGCATTTTTCGAAACGCTGATTGAAACTCGGCTAAAAATGTCATCTCTTCTTTGTTTATGTTGTTATTATAGGCTGATGAAGTGGAAGTGGTGATTGATCCAAAGGACATTGAACTCACAACCGCAAGATCTGGCGGCGCTGGAGGTCAGGCTAAAGAAAATTCACTTTCTGCTTCTCTCACATTTCACTTGCTAATGATACTGAAAAAGAGGTATTGGTGCAGGGCAAAATGTGAACAAGGTGGAGACGGCTATAGATCTATTCCACAAACCATCGGGTATACGCATTTTCTGTACAGAAGAAAGGACTCAGCTTAGGAACAAGGCTCGTGCTTTCCAGCTTCTTCGAGCAAAACTGTAAGCAACTTTCAAGGAGCAAACTCGCTGCTCGTCTTCTTTGTCCTCTATCAAGTTCCACTTTGGTCTTTTCTTGTTGATACATTGAGATATTTTATTATATAGGTATGAAATAAAATTAAGGGAACAACAGGAGAAGATAAGAAATGAAAGGAAATCCCAGGTCCGCTTCATATTACAATTTCGTCTGTTCCCATAATCTTCTTAAACTCAAGTTCGTCATCTTATTATGCTCTATGTCGATTCTTGCGGAAACAGGTTGGGACTGGAGCTCGTTCAGAAAAGATAAGAACATACAATTATAAGGTAATACACTAATTCAGAGCCCTAGTTAAAAAAACATGATGATTTCTGTAACGCTTATGATTTCTGAAAATAACAGGATAATAGAGTGACTGATCATAGGCTAAAGATGAACTTTCCCCTTACATCATTTCTAGAAGGTGGCTTAGAGGACGCAGTGCAGGTCCTAAACCGTAAACCTTAAACTGTTTATATTAGTTAACGTGGATCTTAAAAAATGTTTGTGTAAATTCCTATTTGCAGGCTTCTGCTGCTTTGGAGCAAAAAGAACTCATGGAAGAACTCTCTGAGTCTGTAGGTGCTTCTTCTTCTACTTCTGGATAAATCCTCAAACCATATTCAAATGAAAACTTTGTACGCACATCTGAATGCATATGATTGATTCTATTAGCAATTAGCAAATGACTCTACTCAACTCCTTTGAAGACGAGACCAAGACGACGTTTCAGCTAAAACTTTTCCAAATGTTACTTACACCCACAAGGCCACGACTTCCGAATTAAAGCACTAATAGCCAAACTTCTATAGTTTACTAATTGGATCCGTATTTTTGAATATTTTAAAACAGTAATTTCAAATTGAATATTTTTTTTGTTAGGAATTTGAAATTGAATAATGAATACGGTAAATATGGATGTTATCTAACCAATGTTTTAAAAAAAAAACTATCACTGTTGATAATGCACATAATCATCTTTTTCTTCTTCCTTTATATTTTTGGTGAGTACTTGCGCTATTCTTAAATAAACAATTAAAACTTCTCTTAAAAAATAGAGTTAGTGAGTAATTTTTTTTTTTTTTTTTTGACAAAATATAAAATTTTGTTAAACTGAAAAAAATAAACAGTTAAAAAAAACCATGTGCGTAAACGTAACTAGTGAAGTTGGTGAACAACAAAAAGATGTGTATGACTGTGTCTGTATATGTCCAAGAGCGTGAGAGCACGCTTTTAACGTGTTTTGACTCCTAAGGTTTAGATATATCTTTAACTTTGATAACAGATTTGTTCGCTGTGAGGACGAAATTACACATTTGCCGAGGAAACTAGTCATAGTTTGTCTTCTGATTTTAACATATTGTCCCTATCCAAACGAATTTCAGGGGTAATTTCGTCAACTAGTGTGTTTTGGTAAAATTCGTCAATTAATGTTCTCAAGCCATCAACTTGCTAAATCAGTTAATGTTTTATCTGTTTCACTTTATTTATAATTTAAAGTTTTTGCAAATTAATTAAGAAAATATCAATTTTTCTATTTTATTAATATATTTTTACTGGCCAATACATTAAAACAATAACGATAATAATAATTTTTTTTGTTAAATTAATGCATTAAAACCCAATATAATACTTATAATAAAATTTTCTAAAACTCTAAAACTACAATTAACATGAAATAGAGGGAATGGTTAATATACTCCGTGCATACAACTTTTTACAACAGTAGAACATAAAATGGTTGTGGAAATACGGAAAATAAATGCTTGTTTCGACGCCAAAAATGCTTTATACAATTATTACATTTACAAATCCTACTAATAATTTTACTTATTTATATGTAAACGCATTGAAACGATCGCGTTGTGTGGAACAAGTATGTCGTTCCTACTTCCTAGACCCTAACATTTTCAAATCGACCCAAGCTTAACCGCAGAGCCGTGCAGCCACTTTCTTACGCGTCAAAGGATATATCATTCGTATTCAACCTGTTTTGTATATAGTAATTTTGTCGCTTTACATTTTTTTTTTTTTTTTTTTTTTTGTTGGCTACGGTTTCTCACGTTTAGTTTTCTGTCATCGTGTATACCGTTTTTCATAATAATTGAACTATGACTATTCATGATTCCATTTTTAAATCAACAAAATGAAGCTAGCAGTTATCAATAAAATGCAGCTAGTGTTTGTTGAATTGTATTTACATTTTTACTCGTGTTTTTAGATGGCAAATACTTTTTTTTTTTTTTTAATTATCTGGTAGCCGAGTATTGACAAAAAAACAAACTAAAAGCAAACATTATTGTATTACCCAGATATGGATATGAAAATTTATTATACCCGAAAATTATCTATTAGCTGTCATGAAATAAAAAAAACTCTACACCGTAACTATATTTATAAAGTATATTTCTATGTAAAAGTTAAGCTAAAAATTGTTTTAACATAATGGATTGGATAGTTTTGTTGGTCGAACTAAAAAGATTGTTTGAAAAATGAATTTATGTTTCCAAGTTAGGATTATGGGTCTTTATAACCTTATAAGTTAATGGTTGAACATTCACTTTTTATAATAAAACGTACACATTGTTAGAAATTAATTTCTACAAAAATCTATTATAGGATTTTCAGATTTAAACAAATAAAATGAAGGACTATACATATGATTAGACATGAAATTTAACACTTTTTCTGTGCAATTTCAAAAAACTTTGCAGAAGAAAAGTGTTAATAATATTTTTAAAAAGGGAATTAATTTATATATGCGTATATTATATATACAGTAATAAGTGTGGCAAAAAGTTGCACAATAAAAGTGTTAATAATGTTGTTAGAAAAATAGAATTAATTGTATATATACAGTAATAAGTGTAGCTTGGCACGAGGTTTATATTTTGAACACCCTGTAATAGAGTGAATACTTTTACATTTAATTAATAAAATTTCGTCACATAATTACAATTATATGCCAGACATAAATATATGATTCTGTGCTTATTTTCATTTCATAATCTTTCAGTTTCTGAGTTCTTGTAGTTGTTTTATTTTTTTTTCAGTGGTAAGCTAATAAATTACTAGTAAAATAACGACTCGTAAATCACTACCGTGTAAATTGCTGTCTGGAAACAATCTTGAATTTGGTTAGGAATGCCACACATTTTTAAAATTACAATAAGTTGTGTCGGAAAATAAATAAAATTATTATTATTATTATTATTTTAATAATCTTGTTGTTTTAATGTTTTTCCTTACCCGCAAAAAGGGAAAAAATGGGGGAAAAAGAAAGGAAAAAAGGAGACAGGGGCAGCCCTATACCAAAACCCGGGAGATTTTATTTTGGTGATTTGGTGCTTAATTGATTTGTCCACCAAAAGAGATCGAAGCACATTTTTGATCTTTGGAGGAGAAACGGAATACGCAATTCTGCTTTCATTCGATCGGATTGTTTTCGATACTGCGGAATTGTAAAACATAAGCTCCACTTTCTGGGTTTGTACTTTGTTCTCATCGGATTTGTAAATTGATCAAGCTTGTGCTAATCCTTTAGGGTTCATTTCTGTGGGGCTTTACTGTTTCGTGGATCGGTGGGTTTAGAGTCTTCTTTTAGGCAGGATTTGTTGCGGGAGCTTGATTTTGGGGGTTTTGCGGATTGAAATGTTATAGAGGGGCTAGGGTTTGGTGTGGTGAAGATACTTGGCATAGCAATGGAGGAGTCTGAACTTGAAGAAGGAGAGGCTTGCTCCTACAATATTACTAACGATTACAGTGGGGGCATTGACCCTGATAACGATCTCTCTTACATTGTGAGAACCTATTTCTCTCCTGCTAATCTAGGACTAGTGTTTTTATTTTTTTCTTTTTGTTTTTGGGAACTGGCTTATCAATTGTACAAGTGTTTATGTTTCACTGTTGGGTTACTTAGTCATTTTGAAATTTGAATGCATCAGTTTCGTAGGGATATTTATCTATGGACCTTTTGGGAATGTGTATGCTGTTGATATGGTATGTTTTTAAATGTTATTTCAATGTTCTCTTTGGTAATTTCAGTATTTTTTTTGTTTGATAATAGTTTGGTAATTTCATTATGATTCAATGGTAACAAACCCGTGTTTAATTGCACGCAGAATGGTTTCGTAGATTGTTCAAGGTGTTAAACTATATAAGTCTTAGCTACCTTCCATTTGGAAATCTTTTGTTTGCGACTGCCGCGTGTATAGATTTTATTCGCAGGATCTTTTACAAAGTATCATCAGTTACAGTTTTACTGTACAAGTGTTCATGGAGTTTTTTAAATGCTTTCTTGATTCACATCGGTTGTGTCGAAACAGAAGTTTTTAAAAGCATCCACATCTAAGAGTCTAGAATTTGTATATGTGGTTGACTTGTATGTTTTCTATTGTCTGCTTTGAAGGACGAGAAGCTTCAACATATCCTTGGACACTTTCAAAAAGACTTTGAGGGCGGTGTTTCAGCTGAGAATCTTGGTACGTTGTTGTATGGCAGCAACTCTTCTTCTTGGTTTGTCCACAAATGAAACTAGTACTTTGAATTTGATTACAGGGGCTAAATATGGTGGATATGGCTCTTTCTTACCAACTTATCAGCGTTCCCCTGTTTGGTCTTACCCGAAGACACCAGCAAAACCTCACAGTTCTACAGGGACTAGATCTCCCAACAACTTACTAGGGGAGGTATATGTTTCTCTTTGTCTGTTGTTTGATATTTGTAAATGCTGTAATGTTTAATCTCTTACCTTTTTTTTAATTCTCTCAGTCCCAGAGTGTCAATGCAGCTTCGTCTGGTGTTCCTAAGAAAGCAAAGTCTGGGCTTGCTTCCTCTGGAAACCCCAAAAAATCAATGAAATCCAAGAAACCCAATTCCAGTTCCAGACGGGAATCTGCAACCAAGAAACCTGGTGTCTTCAGCAAACAGAACTCTTTGAAGCTTCGGATAAAAATGGTGTCAGATAATTTATCTACCGAAAATAATGCTGCTGCAATATACAGTGGCCTTGGACTTGATGAGTCGCCTTCTTTGTCATTAGATAATAATAGTCTTTCAGGTAGTGAAGGGATGAATGGAGACCCTCAAGGTTATTCTCCAGTGGAGTCTCCCTCCAGTATTCTTAATGTGAGAGTTTCCTTTGTTTTGTTTTGCAATACTGAAACAGTCTCCTTTGTTTTAAGATGCTTATCGTGTTATTATATTCTTATTTGCAGGAAATGACTTCCCTTCCTGTGGATCATTGTCAGTTGCTATCTCCTCTCTCTGATGATCTGATTCGATTCATTGAAAGGGAAAAATTGGAAAAGGGATATAGGTATACATCTCCATCCAAGATCATCAGTGAGAGTTCTTCTGCTATGGCAAACGGTGTGGAACCTCAGAAGGCTGGAGAAAAACCATCAGTAGAGAAGAAAAATAAGGTAGTGGAGAGGAACAGCTTTTCTGTGGAGGCAAATTTCCGCAGTAAGAAGGGCCTATTTGATGGAACAGATACCACATTGAAGGAGCCAAAGGAAACAACCAGATCATATCCTACTGCTGCAGAGAAAGAAATTGCCAGTAGTAAGTTATTTGATGCATCCAAAGTAAACTACAATGGCACTGTTAGGGGCGAAATGGTGGGTGATACCGAGAGAAGATTGTGGGGTCTAACTCGTCATAAAGATCTTGGGCCTCATCATGAGAATCCAAAGACTAGTTCAGCTGGAAGTGTTCGGGAAGATAATAAGACTAGATTTTGTGATGATGATGCTTCAGGATATTCAAGGAAACTTGGCAAATACAAAAGAAGCAAAGCTTCTGATTCAGTCAAAAAGGATTCAAGTGCGTCAAAGGTGAAAAGTGATCATAAGGTGGAGCCAGAACATCTTTTGAGAAAGCAGAAGTCTGATCAGATAGAACAGGAGTCACATCCTTCATTGAAGTTAAAGGATCAGCAAAGCTCTGTTGTTTTTGAGACTAAGATGAATGGTCAAGCTGAGAAGAAGGAAGTTGTGGCCTTGAAACCACAAAATGATGGCAAAAAAGTCGAGGACACTTACAAAGACTTTTTTGGAGACATAGGGGACTCTGAAGACGAAGAGGAACAGAATTGTTTGTTGGAAGTAAAAAAAGATTTGCGGATATCAGAAAAGGGACTTCCGGCCTTAGAAGAGATGCCTGAAAAGTTGAGCTTCCCGCTAGCACAATCTCATAATGTTGGTTCTGAACCCATAGTGAGAAAACTTGGTTCTGATGCCTCCCTTCCGAAAGCAAATCCCGTGATCATACAAGAACATTGGGTTGCTTGTGACAAGTGTGGAAAGTGGCGGCTTCTTCCTTTTGGCGTCTTCCCAGAAGACCTTCCTGAGAAATGGATGTGCACAATGCTGAATTGGCTGTGAGTTTCTCTAAATTGTGTTATCGGTCCTATTATTTTGTCTGTGAAATATTAGGTGGTTGGCATAAAATGTGTTTAATTCTCTCTGTTTTTTGGTCGTATCTTTTTCGGCATGATGAATTAAAAGAAATTGATTTTCTTTGTGTTGATGTGTGATTGTGTATTTTAGGCCTGGAGTGAACTATTGCAATGTTCCTGAAGATGAAACAACGAAAGCTCTATATGCAATGTATCAGATCCCTGTCCCTGAGAGCCAAGCTCCAATGCAGAGTAATCCCAGTGGCCCTAAGCCTCAGTTTAACCAGGGAGACGACAACATGAAAAAGAGGAAAAAGGGATTTAAGAAGATAGACAATAGAATGGATAAAGAAGGTTCTCGAACCGCAGAAACTAACAAGAAGACCTTCCCAACATCGGCAAGAAATGGAAGTATTCACAATTCACATGGACTTAGTGACTTGGCCGAGGATGAGAGGCCATTACATAAACAGAAAGAGAAAGGAAAAGCAGTGGATGGCCTCTCTGACGAGTCGAAGAGCTTGAAGGTGAGTAAAAAAAGGAATGCAGATCTGGAGAGTTCTATGCTGGCGAAGAAAATGAAGATTGAAAGTTTTCTGTTTCCTGACGAATCTGAACATGGAATTGAACGTCCTACCTCAAGTAGTGGTGTCCGTGTCACGTCAGCAGATATAAAGCTCAAGCGTCGAGTCTCCTCCAAAATGCCAAAAGAGGAAGGGGGAGCTTCAGACACTGGAAATAGCAATAGCACAGGGGTGATTAAGAAGAGGAAACCTAGAGAAAAACATGGTTCTCGGGTGCACAGTGAGAACGAAAATCATGAACGAAAGAAAGCTCGAATTCTTAGTGAAGAAAAGGAGCCTAATTATTCTCAAGGCAATGGGAAGTCGGAAAAGAAAAATAGAAGTCATTCGAAAAGAGAGTATGGACATGTTCAAAACTCAATCGCGGCCACCTCAAGTTCTTCTAAGATTTCTGATTCTCATAAACCCAGAAACAGCTCCCGTGAAGCTAAATGTTCGCCTGTTGAGTCGGTGTCTTCCTCACCTATGAGGATTTACAACCTGGAAAAAAGTATATCTGCCAGAAAGAAGAAAGAAGAATCTTATGATGCTAATGTCTTTGCAGCAGGTAGTTTGAGAAGATTCTCAGATGGTGAAGGTGAAGATGATGGTGGGAGTGATAGATCTCAAATGCGGATGAAGGGAAAACATGGATCCCATGAGTCTTCTGTGGTTGATGTTTGGGATAATAAAGGCTCTTTGAAAGCCAAAGAACGTACTGAACCTTCTCTCGATGCCAATTTTGAGAATGATGGCCACAAGGATTTACCGCGAAAACTGGATTATATTCTTGGTGAAGGAAAACAGTCTAGCGATTATCATCGACGTAGCAATGATTCTTCGGCTAAAAATTCAGGAAAAGGTTCATCTTCTCGGTCCAAAGACAAGAGGGAAAGCGTTAGGTCTGATTCACGGGATGGTCCGGGACATGTTGAAAAGAAAATATACGATGGTAGTCCTGACAGTAGAGTGGATTTGGCTGTGAGACCAAACATTCCAAAACCTTACGACTTAGAAAAAATATCAGAAAGGAGTAATAAAGCAGATTTAGCTTCTCCATCACGGCCACCATCTAGAGGTGCCCAAGGGGAATCCTCTATGCTTTCTGCCCGTAAGAAAGTTGATAAATGCGGTACATCAGCTGGAAATAATAATATTCATGCCGATGATGTGACAAAGGCAACACCCCAGATAAGAAGGAAAAGCGAGCCTTCTCCAAGTCCTCTACGAAAGGAAGTAACATCTGCACAGGCCGCCCATAATATTTTAAAAGAAGCTAAAGACTTGAAACATACAGCTGACCGCCTCAAGGTTTTTCTCATACTTCAGTGGCTGTGTAATCTATCATTCCCTTTTGTATTCTCTTCTCATGGTCTTGCTTTGCTGTTGCTGCAGAATTCTGTATCAAACCTTGAGCACATTGAGCTTTACTTCCAGGCTTGCCTCAAGTTTCTTCATGGGGCTTTTATCTTGGAGATGAGCAGCAATGAAAGTGCTAGGCAAGGAGAGACAATGGTCCAATCTATGAAGATTTATACTAGCACAGCCAATCTTTGCGGGTAATTTAGATTTGTGAGGAAAAAGGAATAACTTCGTTTGTTCTTTCTTTCCCATTTGTAAGCACTGAAACCTTTTCTTCGTGATAGATTTTGTGCCCATGAGTATGAGAAGTCTAAAGATATGGGAGCTGCTTCTTTGGCTTACAAATGCATGGAGGCCGCATATATGAGAGTGGTTAATTCTTCCTACACTAGTGCTAATAGATATCGAAATGAATTGCAGACTTCTCTGCAAATGGTTCCTCCAGGTAAGCTAGTCCGGAAATAGCCAAATCCCTTATTTGCAGTGTCTTGATATTCTTTAGCGTTGTAATGCTCTTGTAATTGCCTTTTAGGTGAGTCTCCTTCTTCTTCTGCCTCGGATGTTGATAACGTGAACCATCCAGCAGCAGTTGACAGAGTTGGTACCTCAAGAGGCATCAGTTCTCCTTTAGTTGCTGGGAACCACGTCATTTCTGCGCAAAACCGCTCTAATATTTTACGTCTGCTTCAATTTGTAAGTGTATTAATTCCTCTTGAAAGTTCACTTCCCACAGCTATGCTTAGATATTGAGTTCATTAACTGAATGGAACAGGAAGTGATACAGCTAACATGGAAAGTCTTAAACTCAGTCCAGTGTGATTAATCTCAGTTACTCTCTACTGTTTGTAGGCTCAGGACGTAAATCTGGCTATGGATGCCTCGAGAAAATCACGTGTTGCATTAACAGCTTGTATCGAAAACTTGGGAGAGGCCCAACAACAAGGAGAGGGTCTTATATCCATTAAAGGGGCCCTGGATTATAACTTCCAAGACATGGAGGGATTACTACATTTAGTGAAGCTTGCAATGAAGGCTAATAACCGGTGAAAGACACATAAAAATGAAGCAATTTATTTGCAAGAACTGAGAAGAAGAGGCATATTGTGATGGTGAAAAGATCCATTTGTTGCCTTGCCGCTCTGGGTCCAGTTCCATTCACAAACAGTATTTCAGGATTTTCTTTGGATCCGCTAATCATTTGTACAATCCAAGAAGAATTTAGTTTACAGAGTCTGCCTTGAAGAGGTTTCTGGTAGACCAAGGAACTTGGCATTTGACTTCTTCAGATGCTTCTCTTATTATACCAAGGAATAATTCACAAAAGGGAACATACCAAGCTTTTTTTCCCAACTAATTATCGAAGAATCATGTATGAATTATACAGAGCAACCAAGATGTCACTTCTGGTACTGGATTTTCTATTTATCGATCCCATGTCAGCGGAAGATAATTCTCTCAGCCTCAGGTCAGTCGCTGATACATCAATTACGATATATATTTTTTTGTTGAAGAAGCTCTTCTTTTGTCTATGCTAACCTAATTGGAATGTGTTTCTGCAGATTTTTAAAATGTTCTCATTCTAAATAAGCCATTTAGGGCATTACAAAGAAAATATATATTGATATTACAAGAGTTTGGAGTTATAGTAGCTTTTCCTGTAGTGGTGATAGGCTTTCTAAGTTTTAGGAGGTAAGAAAGAGTTGCATCTATTCTTATGCATTTTTTTTTTGTTATCTTATATCTACTCAAAACACAACTCTGATGTCCTTTTGTTTCTCTTTCTCTTGGCAGGGTACCTTTTTTCCTTTGTAGATATCAAGTATAAGTTACAAATAGTGTTGCCGTCTTGCTCTGCCAGAGGAGCTTTCTTGGTCACTGGTCCCGATCTGAGTTCCAGGTGCAGTTTTCCGGCAAAGTTTTGAAACAGGATTTGGTTCTTGTAGCTAAAACAATATGTTTGTTTCTGAGTTAAACTTGTCGACTGAGTGTATATGTATGTATGCCTCTTCTGATTTCATCGGCCTTAATGTATAAATTGTACATTGTTCATCAAAGATGATGGATTTTTATCTTAATACAAAAACATACATAAGTGAGAATTATACTGTCCTCGTATTATACGCTATATAGCAAGAGCTATTCCTTTTTTTCCTTGCTTGATATTGTAACCTCAAAAATAATTCAGCATCGTGTACCGCAAACATTAATGCAACTGTATCACCAATAATCTTTACAAGAGTAAGACCCGTCTGTAAAATGGTGAAATCTATCACAATCTCTCACAACAATCTCTCTACCAAAAAGCTTCGAGATCATCTTCATCACAAGATGAAAATCTCCACAGATTCTGAGGTTCTTGATGATTCTCACTGGAGTTCCAGGCCTCGTCTTCATTATAAAATGCGATCGCCTGTTTCTCACTGTGATAAGACAAAGCAATCTTTTTACCTTCCTCGTCAAGATCAAGTAAAACCTCCTTAGTGTCCGAAACATATCCGGCTTCTCTCATCTTCTGCATTATCTCATCGAGCATAGCATATATCCTTTCGCTCTCTTGTTGTGACTCGTCTCCTACAACAAACTCGTGAATCACTCCATCTTCTTCAACAGAGCTGCATCCCGGAACTTTCTTAATGCCCTTTACCTGTAGAGAGAATCTGTAGTTACTTCAGAAACTGAGTAAAAGTTTTAGCTAAGAGTTAAAAGAGGAAGATAGTTTTGTACTGCCTCCATTTCGTGTCTACTAAGCTTGACTTCTATCCACCTCCCTGTTTTGGCATAGACATTAGAGAGAAGCACAAAGGCTCCACTGTTCATAGGTTCTAGCTCGATGAGTCGCTTGAGGGCAGCTTCACATGTCTTAATATCCCCAAGCATTCTCGATCCGCTTAAGAGAGATCCCCAAATGAGTGCATCAAGTTCCATAGGCATAGACGCTATAAAGCTCTCAGCTTCTTCGATTAAACCAGCTCGTCCGTAGAGATCAACCATACATCCATAATGCTGGATTGATGGAGTGATACCGAATTTCTCAATCATCATCGTAAAGTAAGATTTGCCTTCGTTTATCAGACCTCGATGTACACAAGCACCAAGAACGCCAACGAATGTAACTGAGTTTGGGTTTATGTTGTTACTGGTCGTCATTTCAGAGAACAAATGGAAGCACTTTTCTGAGAGACCGTACATTGCTAAGCCGCATATCATAGCACTGTAGGCTTTGCCGTCTTTCTTGGATCCCTAGGCACTGAAAATTCGTATTGCTCTCTCGAGGCTCCCACATTTGGCGTACATATCAATGAGAGCTGTGCCTAAGACAATGTCAATCTCCACTTGGTATTTATCGATGTAAGCGTGAAACCATATTCCTTGCTCGAGCGCACCCAATCGTCCACAAGCCGAGAGCACAGTCGACATTGTAAACTCATTTGGTCTGACAAAAGTTCCGTTTGGTTTAGGTAATTGCATCTCTCGGAACAAATCAAGCGCTTCTTTGTATTTCCCACACAACGTACCCGTTAATCAAGCAGCTCCACGAAATCACGTTTCTTTGAGGCATGTCGAACAGTTTCCGTGCAACATCGATCAACCCGGCTTTCTCATAGGCGTTAACCACCGAGTTCCACGCCGGTAAGTCCCTAGAGACAGACTCATTGAAAACTCGCTGAGCTGAGCTCAATCGCCACAAGAAGAATACATATTGAGCAGAGAAGCTCGGATAAAGGGGTCTTTGTCAAGTCCAAAAAGAAGAATCTGAGCATGAGTTCGTTGTCCAAGAGGAAGATGAATCGGATTGTCAAAAGACGGGAGAAGAAAGGGAAAAGTGTGAAAATCGGGTCTGACGCAATGGTGACGCATACGGAGGTAGACTGAGATCGGAGAATGTTGTCGAGGCGGCGAAACATTGGCACGAATGATAATGTTCCATATGAAAGATTCAAGCTTTAGATGCCCAAATTCAAATATCGGATTTGTATAACATATTACAGATTGCCTTACTCATTTCTATCAAACTATAGTTAGTGTCAAAATTTGATTATAAATAGACTTAGTACATACATACTAATGCGGTTCTTAACATAACCGAATTTAACCGGTATTTAATTCAATAACATCACAAGGGGTTTCTTCTTTTTATTCTTTTTGACTTGCAGAGAAGAGGAGAATAGAGATGGAGGAAGAGTTGCTCTCCGCCGTGCCGTGCTCTTCCCTCGCCGTTGAATCAGCTATCCGCGTCGCGACGGTAACTACTTGTAACCATTTCGAGTCATGCTTGTGTAGTGTATATATATATATATACATGTCTGAGATATTTGGATTTTGTTCATGCTCAGGCCGGTGGATTATACGGGTTTTGCATCGGACCTCGTGATGCTCGTAAGATAGGTATTGGAAATAGCTCTTTTCATCTATTTCGATTCTAAGATTTTTAACTTTTGGTTCATTCATCTGCTGATTTGCTTCGCCAGGTTTAAGCGGCGTATCTCAGGCTTCCTATGTGGTAAACCAATCTCTCTTGTTTTTTTTTCCCTTTGCTGAGAATTTGGGAACTCAGATTAATGGAACTTGGACTATGGTTTATTTGCAGGCGAAATCCATTGGCAGGTTCGGATTGCAATGTGGTAATTTGCTTATTTTGTTGATTAATCCTAAGTGACTATGGAATTTGGCTTATGCTTGTTGTTTTTGAAGATCATGATGCTAGTAACTTAAGTTCTAAGATTTTGGATTAGTTGCTTGAATTTCTTCTCAGATGCACTTGGTGGGTGTTGCATATATGTAATAGCTTACTTGTTAAGTCTTTGATTAGTGATTGCTTCTCATTTTAGATTTGGTATATGATGCATCTATAAGTATCCATTATCTCCTGTTTTTGAATCAGGTCTTGTAAGTGGTGTTTTTACTCTGACCCACTGTGGGCTTAAAAGATATCGAGGCAAGAATGATTGGGTCAATGCTTTGGTAGGAGGAGCTGTGGCTGGAGCAGCTGTTGCCATTGGAACAAGAAACTGGACCCATGTTGTTGCCACAGCTGGCCTCGTGTCTGCTTTTAGTGTTTTGGCTAATTGCACCAGAACTGAGCCCAACCAACACTAACACTAATTAAGGTGACTGACTACAACGCTCAATTGTTGTATCCATTTTGCTATGAACATTACTTATTTATTATATACATGGACATTGAAAACTATCTTATAATGCTTTTTGATATCTTGTCGAATTTGTTGGTTGCAGATCTCAGACAAGGCGATTCATCAAGACAGTGTTGTCTTGGAACTGGAAAGTGGTATAGATCATACCAGGCTCTCTGGTTGACACACACCCAAATTTAGATGGCTGAACCAATGTATGGTCGGTTTTCTATACACCACGATTTTGTTCTTGCCTCTGTTACTCTGTATTCGTGTACTCAATACAACAAGTCCGTCGAACCAAATCCGCATTTGCATAAATGGTACTGTAAAATGGTTATTTATTTTTTTTTTTGTTGCAAGATATGAAAATTGATTTTGGTAAAAAGTGATGTGTATTTCAGTAGCCGTGTACTGTAGTTTCTAACCTATTCAATTAGAACATTCACTTATAGTAAGTAAATTTAAAGATATAGTATTCAATCACAATAAAGCTACTAATTTCTATTCAAAAACTAAATGTATTTTTTGTGTTACGATTTTGTTATCTTTACGCAGTAGAGTAAAAACATTATAATAAACTTAATTTTTGTTGCAAGGAAAATAAAAATCATGAGTATAGTTAAATCTAAGAGAGAAAAAAAAACCCATGACATAAATAAATGTATATGTTTATGAAGAAAATAATATACATTTTTAGCTTTAAGATGCCAAAAATGACAAAATACGGTTAATGATAGGGTCTCTCTCTCTCTCTATATAAAGTGAATGATAACACAAAACCCTAATCTGCCGCTCTTCCTCTCAGTCGTCAGTCTTTCTTAGTTACCTCCAGAAATCGACATCCATGGTATGCCGATTTACACCATTTTTAGCTTTCATTTCGCATTCGTTTGTTTTGGGATCTGTAAGGTCCTTTGTTAATCCTCGAATTTGCTGTTCTTCATCGTCTTTTGATTCGTTCCCCATTAATCCGGTGGATTTGTTTTTGATTTCGTAGTTTGTATATTGTGAATGCATCCGCGTTATTTGTATCGTGTAGCTATGATAAGTGTTGTTTCTGATGGTAATCTGCGTATGTATTTTGAATGGTAGGCACCAAAAAAGGGGGTTAAAGTGGTTACCAAGAAGAAGCAAGCGGTATGCTTTTACTTTTCCTTTTAAGCACAATGACCATTGTTTTTTCTTAATCCAAGTTTCATCGATTCTCATTTGATTTGTTTTAACTTTTAGGAGAAAGTTACCAACCCTTTGTTTGAGAGAAGGCCTAAGCAATTTGGTATCGGTGGTGCTTTGCCTCCTAAGAAGGATCTTACTCGCTATATCAAATGGCCTAAATCTATCCGTCTTCAAAGGCAGAAGCGTATCCTTAAGCAGAGGTTGAAGGTTCCACCTGCTCTTAACCAGTTCACCAAGACTCTTGACAAGAATCTTGGTTTGTTTCTTTTCCTCTCTTATCTTATGCCTATTACAAATCTCTTGTTTTTTTCACCTATTATGTTTGTTTCTGTGTTTTTGCAGCTACCAACCTCTTCAAGATCCTTTTGAAGTATAGGCCAGAGGACAAAGCTGCTAAAAAAGATCGTCTTTTGAACAAGGCTCAAGCTGAGGCTGAAGGAAAGCCTTCTGAATCCAAGAAGCCTATTAATGTCAAGTATGGGCTCAACCACGTCACTTACCTCATTGAGCAGAACAAGGCACAGCTTGTGGTCATTGCACACGATGTTGATCCAATTGAGTTGGTCGTCTGGTTACCTGCACTCTGTAGGAAAATGGAAGTCCCCTACTGCATTGTTAAGGGCAAATCTCGTCTCGGAGCGGTAATAGAATTCGCCATTCCATGGACTCAAATCCCATTATAGTTTCTATTAACTTAACAAAACCCAGCCTGATATATGTTCGTTTTCTGTTTTACTTGCAGGTCGTTCACCAGAAGACTGCTGCTTGCTTGTGCTTGACCACTGTTAAGAACGAAGACAAGCTTGAGTTCAGCAAAATCCTCGAGGCCATCAAGGTAAAAAAGCTAGACTCTTGACTCAGGGGATAATGGAATAATAGCACATAATTGCTTCATAAACATATTCTCAGAGAGATTTTTAAACCATATCTCTAAGGTGTTTCTGTTTGGTTGTGGTGAATAGGCTAACTTCAACGACAAGTACGACGAGTACAGAAAGAAGTGGGGAGGTGGCATAATGGGATCTAAGTCACAAGCCAAGACCAAAGCCAAGGAGAGAGTTATTGCCAAGGAGGCTGCCCAGAGAATGAACTAAGCATCTCATTTGTTGTCGTTAAGAAACATATGATCATGGTTTTGTTTAGCGATATTTTGAATCCATGTTCCATTTTAATTTCTTTGCTGTTTCAGATGTTACACACTTCATTCAGAATTTGATGCAGTTTTGTTTTTTTTTCATTTCGGTTATAAGGTATAATGATCCTTAATTGAAAATTGAAACCTTATATACTTAGGGTTTAAAGGTTTGGTAGTGATATTTTGGGCCGATGTATAATCCTTAAAGAGCTGGGAAGTAATATACATTGCGTCAAGGTGACATAATAACTTCTTTCTTCCATTGCATACAATACAGCATATGTTTGATGTTAGGTTTTCATTATTATATGTACCATCAATCATGTATGTATTATTGTACACATCCTCCATGAGGATCATACCTCTAATCTCATTAATGAAAAACCGTAAAATGAATATAAAGGCTTTTTTTATCATTGGGCGTATTTTGGGTCACAGGCCCAACATGACGTCATGCTATCAAGTTTTTCTAATGTGGTCCACGAAAACCAAAACTCTTATTGTTTTTCGGAATACGTTTTCTTATCGAATAATAAGAAAGAGAACAAAACAGTCTCACTATACAAATAAGTTAACCGCCTTGAATCTTCCGTCTCCCTCTCTGCTTCTCTCTCTCTCTCTAAATAAACCAGAGAACATTCAAACATGAACACGACTATGATGAAGTTCAAATTTCAATACGAGGAGGTCTCTGTCTCTCTCGATATCAATCTCGATCACTCTCTACGGATCCTTAATTGTTATTATTTTCTATATACTCTGTTTTTGATAACAAAATCGCCTCTGATTTATTTTGTGTGTTGTAAACTTACACAGGAATACATAAGAAACTCGAGAGGCGTTGAATTGTTCGCTTGCAGATGGATTCCTTCTTCTTCTTCTTCTTCTTCTCCACGAGCTCTCGTCTTCCTCTGCCATGGTAAACAACTTCATTGAATATTCTCTTCACTTATATTTCCCTAATTTCTAGGGTTTTCTGTTTAATAATTCTCATATTAAACAAACAAAAAATATATGAATTTTTCAATGTGCAGGTTATGGAATGGAGTGCAGTGGCTTCATGAGAGGTATTTTATTATTTCTTTCTCTCTTTTAATTAATGCTTCTCTGTCACATATCACATCTGTAGTGTCCAAAAAAACAACCAAGTTTAAACGTTAGTATAATACTATAGTTGAGTAAAGCATTTAAGTGATAATAGCTAGATATGCTAGCTTGTATTTGTCTGAGCAAAGAATAACATTAATGTTTCAGTGCATTATTGGATTTGAATTATAGTATTAATGAAGAGCTAGGCTCTGCATAATTATGATCTGTTTTATTAAATAAGTCACAGCTGGCTTGTTTCATATGTCAACTGTTTGTTATGTAGACATGCTAATAATCATCGAATGAGATGAGATATTTGTGGTGATCCATTATTTATCTTCTTCTGCTACGGAATTTATTACTTATTTTCCTTCACTTTACAGAAAATAATTGCGGGTCTTTTCTTACTTGTTTACTATATTTTTCAGAAACAATTATAAGATGGAAAATGCAAAGATAAATAAAATATATTACTTTAATCGTATCTAGTGGAAGATCACAAATTTACATTTTATCAAAAAAAAATATGATTAAGATGAGATAAAAAGAATTTTATAACAAAAAGGTGCTTTATACTTGGTGTTGTGTTTTGTCGCTTTTAATTTAGCTGTTGTTGATCTTTATACTCCACGTGTTTCTTTGACCATGTTTACGAATATTTTCTTTTATGTTTCATATTGATTCTGGGGAAACGTTACACTATCCTTATCTTCCCGTTTTTCGTGTTATTTTGCCCTAAATGCAGCTGTGGCCGATTTATATATCCATGCTAAACAACTCGGTGGTTAATTGTTAAATCATATATACTATTATTTATCAGATTACATTGCTTGTGGAGGTATATACATATAGTGCGTCTACTGTCTAATTATCTCGAATATATATTACCAACGTCAACGTGATTGTTTAAATGATATATTGTTGAAGCCTGAAGGACATGATATCAGACAGAGTCCCCACGGATAGGATTATTAGTTATGTTTCGCACTTCCTTACACAACGAGAAACTCGTGACTTGATTGCGATCTTTTCCAACTAATCGTGCCTTTGGAATCTGATTAGATTTTACGCTAAACTAATCTGACAAATTGCTTTTAAATTTATAAAATACTAATTACATTACTACCAAAATTAGAGGTCAGTATGTAGCCTCTGACTATCTATTGTTTGGAATAGATACACTTAATTAATCACCATTGCTTATACATATATATGATATATCTCAATGAAGATTTTAAAACATTTGGTCAGTAATATATATATATATATAATGTACTATTTCATTTCAATTAGAATGCGGAGTACGGCTCGCATCAGCAGGATATGCAGTATTTGGGATGGACTACGAGGGACATGGTCGGTCCAAGGGTGCTCGTTGTTACATAAAAAAATTCAGTAACATAGTAAATGATTGCTACGACTACTACACCTCCATCTCTGGTACCTTCATTTTCACCATCTTTAATTATATATATGGACGCTTCAACACCTATTAATTTTCAGCGTATGTATAATCTCCATCCATAAGACTTAATGACTAATCATTAATTAGCACATTGTTTGTGGATACTTCAGCAAAGGAAGAGTATAGAGATAAAGGTAGATTCTTGTATGGAGAATCAATGGGAGGTGCAGTTGCTTTGTTGCTTCACAAGAAAGATCCTTGTTTCTGGAACGGTGCTCTTCTCGTGGCTCCTATGTGTAAGGTCACGTTTCTTCTTACAGTCATTATATAAGTTTGTTATCAAATCAAGATTCAAATCTGATGAATTTTAAACACAAGTTAATTATTAACATTTCATTGTGTGAACAGATATCTGAGAAGGTGAAACCACACCCAGTAGTCATAAATCTACTAACGAGAGTGGAAGATATTATACCAAAGTGGAAGATCGTTCCCACGAAAGATGTTATCGACGCTGCCTTTAAAGATCCAGTCAAGCGTGAAGAGGTAATTAATTTAATCGAATCATTTAACCAAGATAAAAAGAGTGTTGAAAATAAAACTTGAATCCAAAAATGTAGATAAGAAACAACAAGCTGATATATCAAGAAAAGCCAAGACTGAAAACAGCACTTGAAATGCTTAGAACGAGCATGAACCTCGAAGACACTCTCCATGAAATCACATTGCCTTTCTTTGTCCTCCATGGTGAAGCAGACATAGTCACTGATCCAGAGATAAGCAAAGCATTGTTCGAGAGAGCAAGCACAAGTGACAAAACCATCAAACTTTATCCAGGCATGTGGCATGGTTTAACTTCTGGCGAGCCTGATGCTAACGTTGATATCGTTTTTGCTGACATTATCAATTGGCTTAACCTCCGTACCGGAGACTCTGCTGCTCTCAGCGTCGCTCCATTCAAGAATATTGCCTCCAATGTTCAAAAGGTCGTTGATGGTCAAGAGAAATCTAAAGGGTCACAAACTAGTCTCCTTTGTGGGTTAAACGGTGGTGGTCGCCGTTTGGTACATCGATCTTCTATGTAATAACTTAAAAACAGAAAATACAGAGTTTACATTTTATTTTTGTATTTCACATTCGTCTCACAAAAAGAATACAATCATTCACCGTGCATTAATAAGAGTTTTGTTTTTCTTAAAGCGTTGTTCTTTGCTTACTAGCGAGCGTGCGAATACGTAATCCAGATCACTCTTTTGAATATCTATAATGGGCTTTATAACTAAACAGTGGACTATAGTCTCTTAAGGCCCAATAAATGTTTGGACCTTAATTAAGCCCTCTTTAACCGCCATGGGTACTTGTCGACTCTCGCTCTCTCCCCTCATTCATCTTTCTGTGACATCTCTTTGGAAAACGAAAGCGGGCTTTAGCGTTAGCTGGTAAAACCCTAATTTCTTCGATCTGCTTTTCCATGGAAATCTGTTATTAGTTTTCCTAATTCCTCGTATTTCTCTTTTTCAGGAGCCACCTTTTACTGAGAACTTTTTTGTAGCTGAGTTCGCTTCAAGTCAGCAACATGAGGTATAAATCTAGGGTTCTTAGCTTCGTGTGCTTAAGTTATTTCTTATATTTTGTTCTCACAATCTTGTGTTTTTTTTAATATTTCAGCAAGCCAATGGAAGAAGATACCAACGTAAGTAAAAATCTCTTTGTTGTCTCTAGTCGCTGATTTCTCTATCTAGCTGAAGCTTTTTTTTTTATCCAAGTATAAACATCAAATTTATATTCGTTATTGTGGCCATGTCTCTGTCTAGCTTTTTAGTGCCTGCAACTGGCTGTTTATTCTACTATATATTTATTTTTGTAGCCTGATCCTATATTTTGCTTCTTACGGTTTCTCAATTCGGAATTTGTTGATGAATGAGTACCTTTACAAGTAATGTGGTTGTGATATAATATAACAGAGAGAATTTGTCATCTTGGTGTGGTTTCTCACAGATGGTTACTTAGACTTTTGGTTATGCTAATTTTGCTGTTTTTGATTCTTCTTTAAGATTGGCAATTTTGTATTGGCTGCATTCTTGTTTGTTTTCCTCTAAATGTGGATCTCTAGTGACTTCTGCTTTATGCTTCTTTACCAGGGGAAGACCGAGGAGGAGGAATTCAACACCGGACCACTCTCTGTCTTGATGATGAGTGTTAAGAATAACACTCAGGTGTTGATCAATTGCCGAAACAACAGGAAACTCCTTGGGAGAGTTAGGGCCTTTGACAGACACTGCAACATGGTTCTTGAAAATGTCAGAGAAATGTGGACTGAGGTATATTTTTTTTTTATCCATTTTCTCTCTGTGTGCTTATTATATATAGACAAGTGCCATTTCTTTACATGGGGTTCTCTTAGGTACCCAAAACCGGAAAAGGAAAGAAGAAAGCTCTTCCTGTCAACAGAGATCGGTTCATCAGCAAGATGTTCCTACGTGGAGACTCCGTCATTATCGTCCTGAGGAATCCTAAGTGAGAGAGAGAGAGCGATAGAGCTTGAGAGGTCTGATCGTGGTTGCTTATCATATGATAGTTGTCGCTTCTTCTTGTCAAATCCTAATGTTGTTGCATCAACGGAAGATCATCTTTTGATTATTAGTGTATTAAACTTTACTGTTGCCTTGTATTTTTTCACTTCAAGAGTATCTAATTGTCGTCGCTTCTATCTTACGACTAGAAAACGCAGCATTGTGTAATGCCACAAAACTTTGTAATTGCAAAAGACAAAAGAGTTTTTTTTTTTTTAATACTGTAGTGAGGTCCATGAATGTTAAGTAACGACACAAAACTCTTTTCCTCTACGTTTACACGATTCTCAAAATAGAAAATTAAAAACAAAATAAATTTTATGAAAGGACTCCTCTTCTCTCCATGTTGTAGCTGCAAAGTCTTGTATTTTTGTTACCAACCAAAGTGGCTGCTACTTTGATTCTGCGTTTGCTCAAGCTGAAGTTGTTTTGGTGGTGGTGGTTGTAGCTGTGGAGGATCCTTCCGTTTGGTCACCAAAGACACGTTGACGGAAATCTTTGACCATGAGAGGAAGTCCCTGACGAAGAGAGACCTTTGGTTCCCAACCTAAAAGCTCTTTGGCCTTTGTGATGTCAGGCTTCCTCTTGTGAGGGTCGTCTTCTGTGTTTGGTCTGAACTCTATGTTTGCGTTCGGATCAATAGTCTCTTGGACCACCTTTCCAACAAAACCCAATCAAACAACAACAAAAAAATCAGAATCCAAGGTCATATGTAAGAATCGGAAAAGATCATATGTATATCTAAAGGAATAGACCTTAGCGAGCTCGAGCATTGTGAATTCACCAGGGTTGCCGAGGTTAAATGGCCCAACATGTTCTCCTTCCATCAATCTCATCAAACCTTCGACCTTTTCATCAAACAAACAAAAAATCAGATTGATCCTAAAAAAATTAACAGCTAAAAGATAACCAGTACAAAGGAGCAATAAAGTTCAGACCCCATTTAGTCCTTTGTCACATGATATTGATACCCATCTTCTTCATAAGATTGCTAAAGTGGGGACCGTATATTATGTCTCTCGTAGGTTTTTGTCCCATGTTTAAAAGCCTTTGTTATTAGATCCCACGACATACTCACCAGTTTTTACAATAACATGTGAGCTCACTTGCACAAATTAATCAGTTTCTAGACAAATATTTGTAGCCCCAAAATATGAAAATAATGGAAGACTGTACACACAACTAAAACCCTCTCCTTTTGCGGATGTCACCCTAAAAAGTAGTATACACTAATATAAAAGAGCTTTAAGGTTGAATATACAAGTGATTTGACATAAAACCACCTACCAAGATTTGTCTTTTTATTTCTTTTCCACAAGAACGGAAGAATATATGTAGAATTGGACCATAGAAACAATAGAATAAAAGATATATGTGCTGGCAATTATGTAGTACTATATTGAATCGTTCTTTGAGGGGAGAAAGCAAAGGACTTACCAGATCAGAAACAAACTGGAAACTCCTTGTCTGCTTCCCATCACCGTAAACAGTCAATGGTTCTTTCCTTAGTGCCTGTTCAATTATTACCAATTCAAACCATCATTACTCTAATCATCAACTAAATTCTTTTTAAAACATTTGTTTATGGGACAATATATTATTAACCAACCTGTGCAACGAAGTTGCTGACAACACGCCCATCATCTATACACATTCTTGGACCATAAGTGTTAAAGATCCTAGCAATCCTGACCTGTTACCAATCAACAAGACATAAATACATAAACACAGTCATTTAGAATATTACTTTATCTCTTCTCTGTCTCATCGATTAATAGACAAAATTTAATTTTGGCTTGAAGGGAGGGAAAATGAAAAAAGTAGCAAACCTCGACATTGGCACCTCGGTGATAGTCCATGGTCAGCGTCTCTGCTGTACGCTTTCCTTCATCGTAGCAACTACGAACACCTGTTCCGACCATTACGACCCCAATCAGCCATCAGTCAAAGCACTTACATTTCAAAGAACCAAGAAACTAAAGCTATGACGGCCAAGAAAACAATCATGTGTCGGCAAAATTAGTGTTTCAGTAAAATAACTGTTAAAACTGTAAATTTAAAATGTTAGGCTAGCAGTTAACGTGGAGGCTGCGTCCAAGGTCGAGACACGTATAAGAGCCGCACGATCACAAAGACCCGTTTTTAACGGTTCAATGGTTTGACCGTAGAGAGATGGAAACCAGATCTGAAACGTAAGCACATGAGGCACATCATAAAACACCTGTTTTCAACCCCCTCTCTCTCCCCTAACGTGCGCATTTTCCGACTCAGAAAAAAAAAAGAAAGAAAGAAAATTCAAAAGCACAAAAGACAGAGAGAAGCTCGAAACGTCGTCGTGTCATACAGTCACGTGACGGTGGAAACAATAACGCTTCGTTTTCAGATTCTGATTAGATGACTCTCAATCAATGAACGCCAAAACAGGACACATCAAATCTAAACCTTATATTCGCTTCACAATTGAAAAACAAGTAATCAAATAAGGGAAGAATCTTTATTTACCAATCGGATTAACATTGCCCCAGTAAGTCTCGACCTGAGGATGCTGCAGAGGATCACCATAAACCTCACTTGTACTCGTCAGGAGAAATCTAGCACCGACTCGCTTCGCCAAACCAAGCATGTTCAATGTTCCTACCACATTCGTCTTGTATATCCTTCAATCGAGTCAAGGAACAACAACACAAACCACAATTCCAGAATTGAAATCGAACAAATTATGAAAACAAAAATTGAAAAAAAAAAAAAGGATATGATAGTCTTGACGGGATTGAATTTGTAATGAACAGGTGAGGCAGGGCAAGCCAAATGATAGATCTGATCAACCTCAAGAAGGATCGGCTCAACAACATCGTGACGGATGAGCTCAAAATTAGGGTTACTGAAATGATGCATAACGTTCTCTTTACGACCTGTGAAGAAATTGTCAACAACGATCACATTGTCTCCTCTTGCCATCAAACGATCCACAAGATGCGATCCAACGAATCCAGCACCACCGGTGACGACCACTCTTAGACCTTTGCGTTTCAATCCGAGTGGGATTTTCCCGCCTGTTGCTCCGATCCGGTTCAGGTACTCAAGGCTAGGTTTCCTCTGAGCCTGGAAAGCCGGTACGTACGATTCGTCCGGTCTGATTCCGTAACCGGAAAACGGATCCGAGTAAGCGGTGGATTGAGTGGAGCGAGGGAAAATTGTGAAAACCAAAGTGGCGATTGCAATGCCGACGAGGACAAAGAGAAGCCTCTGTTCACGGAGCATGTAACGAATCGGACGAGTCACCAAGAACCATGGTTTGATCGGCTTTGGATAGTAAGCATCGGCGGCGGGTTGGTCCTTCTCGTGTCGTCGATTGATCAGCTCGCTCGCCATCTCCACTACTTCAATATGATAATTCGATAATTTCTAGATCTACAAATTGACAACTTGAAAGAGATATCAATCAATCGTAACAAGATTTTTTATTTTCCAGCAAAAAAAAAAATCTCCGAGTCAAACTCGCCGGGAAGTGAGTCGACCTTGAACGAGAGTGAAAAGCGAATTGGTCTTTGTGGTGTATTTAAGGCGTTACAGGGCAAGACTCTTTTGTTTACGATTTTACCCCTTTGATTCCAATTAATATTCCCTTTTGAACTTTCCTTCATTCTTGGATTTTATTAATATTGTTACTTACTCCATTATTTGCAACAACAAGGAAGCACATCACATCTATTATGTTTTATAAACTCGGATTCTAATTACTGATAATTATAATTATGATATTATAGGTTCGCTAATAATGCACGTAACCAAAGTCAATGTCAATCCCTAATTTAGCACTCAAAGCCAAATCGGTGGGAGCTTTGAACGTTCGATTTTTCTCTAAATATTATTTACTAAACAACAACTTAACATTAATCATTCAAATTTGTAACTTTCCTATACGTATTTAATATTTCTAAGAAAACAAACATAATACTAGTATTATTTTAAATAAAAGCATATCCTAACAAACTAGCAGTTTTTTTTTTACAAATCACATTCATCACGCTTTTGACTGTCAGGATTTGAGAAACGTGATATGTATTCAAAAAAGTGCCATTTAAATGTGACTTATTGTTGTTTTATATGGTTCTATTGTTAAATTAAAAATTACTCAAAGCAACCAAAGATTATCTGGTAAATCTTTATGACTCTACTTCGTAACAACTATTTTAGGGTGTGATAATTATTTTTAATTCGTTTAGGAAAACTGTTATGGTCCAAAACGGTTAAGAGAAAAATATTTCATTGAAACAAGATTGACTGATGATTTCGATTAAAATATCCGAAACAAATATTTACCGTCAAAGAAAAATATTTCTTAAATCGAAACGTATTTACTTAACATTTTTAAAATATTTTTATGAGTAATATCAATATTTTAATATGAACTGATTAATATTATAAGATTTTTAATTCGTTCTAAAAATTGGTATGATCGAAAAGGTTTGAGAGACCAGATTTCATTGAAACCAACTATTGAATTTGATGATAGTTTCGATTAATAATTGAAGCAAAAATTAACGCAAAAGTAAAAAAAATTGCTTAAATCTTAAGATATCTATTGAACATTTTTAAAATAGTTTTATAATTATAATAAAGTTTTTAATACGAATGGGTTAGTTTAAAAAGCATATTTTAACTAGATATATTAAACATTATATTGCTTAAAACATGTATTTGCTTTATACATATATAAGTCAATGAAACTTGTCTGTTTTTAGATAGCTTCTTGCGACTTGCTTATGAGTTATAAAGGATATCTCTTTGAGATTCGAGGGTTCTGAATCAATGGTTATACTTACAGGCACATAATGTTATTGCGAATTGCAATTCGCATGGACATGGTTTGAATCTAACTCCTATTATGTATGAAACTAGTCACAGGCTTAGAATTTTACACTGGCAATACCAATTGCAATGGTTTATACTAGAAATACTAATTTTAACCTCCGCACAAAATTGAGTCGTAACCTCACCTCCCTTGGCGTCTCCCTCCCTTTCTCCATACCTCCATCACAAAAGTACGAAATTTGAATTTATTTAAATTGTACTATGCTTCATTGTGTTATATTTTAAACACTGATCAATCATTGTATTTGTACCTAAATAAAATATCACATAAAACTCTGGCTTCGGATATGAAATAATATAAGGGAGGAGCATTTGTTTTTACGTTGACTTCTGATTCGATCGTGGCGGTTAACTATCTCGCCCCACATCACGTTCACTTTCTTCCCTAACTTTTTGGATTCGTGATGGCTATCAATTGATTTTTTTTTTTTAATAACTAATTGTGTCTTTCTCATATCAACCTCTTTAATTTGTTTTATAAATGAATTATATGATCCATTTTCAACTAATGGAATGGGGCTAGCTAACTATAGATTTAAGATATATATATATATATCTCTCGATATATGAAAGTGACAATTTTAAGCCATCTTGTTTAGAAAAAATAACATATTAGTCTTAGTAATAATAATAACAAAAATTACAGTGATACAGGTGTAGACAAGAAAAAGTTGCAACTTCCAATTATTTGGTAGTATCTATGATCAGATTTAAGCGTTAAATGATACATCATACATATATCTGAATGAAATTCGTTATATAGTATTTTGGCGTTAAGAGTAAACAAAATCAATATAGTATCGGAACTTTCCATTTAAACGGATTTAAAACAGAACTAAAACGAGTTAAACTGGTAGAAGTGATATTGTATTTTCATATTTTGAGTGTTCATCCAAAAAATATTAGGCTGAAAATAATGGCCCAATTTTAGACATTAGTCCCATAATATTTTGCTTGTAAAATGATTGAATCGGCCCAATAATTGTATAAAATTAGATAGATACACTTATCTTAATAATCGTAGTATGTATTGAACAATAAACCTCCTTATTGATAATGATATAACGCATACATGGAAGTTAAAGCTTTGTAAAATTTATGATTTATGAGATTACAAACCATTAGCCGCTAGCTTGTTAAGGAGTGCGAGGGAATTGCTAGACACATACAAAGAAGTTGTGACTCTATTCCGAATCATCCTGACCGTTGATGACCTCGTCGACGTCTTTTCAAATCCATCAAGACACGTGTCCTTGTCCGTGAAGGAAGCGCTAAGCCACGTAGTAAGATCACTCATCTGCTGCTGAAACTCGCTAGCTCTGAGCCTTCGAAGGACGGCTAAGGACTTGTGGAGACTATCAAGAGAGTCTTGGAGCAGTTCTCGGCAATCCGACAAAGCGATTCGGTCGCGTTTCCCAACCGTTGAAAGCCGCGTTTTGAGAAGGTATCTAAGGACGTCTTTGTTGTCGGTTATGGCAACGGAAACGCCGGCTCGTGCCCATATGCTGGGACTGTTCTTGGCAACTGATGAAAACGGCGATAGCGTTTGAACGCATAGATCTTGGTAGTGTGTAACCCTACACGCGTTTTGAACGTAATTGTTGCGTTTCGTCGGAGATGATGCAGTTGGATTGAGTGAGAGGAGACAAAAGAGAAGTGCGAATGAGATAGAAGAACTCATGGGGTTTTATATGTTGTAATTAAAAATGTAAATCCTTACAATAAAATGGGGTTCGACGAGAAAGATAGTGAGACAGAGATGTTATATATATAGACAAGTAGAAATTTAGTGTTAGGCTAAAAAGTATGGCTATCCATTCGTAGATGTCGGAGTTATGATCACAACGTTTTAATTAACGCTTAGTTCGATGTTTTAAATTTTGTTGTTTTGGCGATAACGATTGGTAGATTAGAAGTAAACATGATTTACCATGCGACTATTTTCAACTACTCCAACCTACTAATTACTAATTCTACATGTCGATCCGATCTATTTCTTACTATATACAATGCGAACTTAACCAAGTTTGAAAACATAAAACCATCTATATATGTACAACCAGGCCCGGCCCTGAGCTAAAGCGGAGGAAACATATGATTTAGGCACCAAAAATATATACATTATTAGGGGCATCAAATTTGGTATATGAGTTTTAGTACAGTGGTTAAATGTTTCAAAAAAATTGAAAAAGTGTTGAATTCGATGCCCCTTAGTTGTTGAAATTTTATATATCATTATTCATGGTTTAAATATTTTTTTTTGCTTTAGACGCAGTATATATACGGGCCAATACTGTGTACAACGAAGTGACAATGACATTTATAATAGCTAAGAAAGAAACATGTTTACTTTGTTCCATCATTGCTACACGTTGTTACATTATATTAATTGTTTATAAATGGAAGATCAGCTAGTCGTGTACGGAATGAAACTGTCGTCTCTAAACATCGCAAAAAAAAAAGGTACATTTTGTAGTTCTGTCATCGACATGAGGCCCATAACCATATCTCGTCGAATCCTTTATTTTATTATTTGTTTCTTTTTCCCTTTCTCACGACACAGCTACGTGCGTGAGTTCTTACATTATATACATAATCAGGTAATGCGTGAGCATTTATGATTAGTGTTTAAAAATTGTATTAAATTCACATGAGTAGAGAGTAAAGTTGGTTATGGCGTTTCACATGATTTCTTTGAAACAAAAGAAAATGCTCTTCCACACAATAATCTAAGGATTGCACACCCAAAAAAATACATGATTGAGACAATAGTAAGAGAAACCAAGGACACTGAACTTCAACCATGAATATCATAAAGGACCTCTACGCAAAATCATGGACTCTCATATTCACGAATGGGGGCAATTACAGTTCTCTTTGGAAAATGACATCAACATTTTTTCAAACTTCATATCAGACTCTGAAACCACGCAGGCACAGAATCAGCGACAATGAACACAATAGAGATGAGCCCTAAGCTGATGTAGCCCTAAACAAAGCTACATGGATTTGACAATGATACAAGATATGGGTCTCTAAGACAAGACAAGGCTTCTAAACTTTTTAAGAAAAGTGGAAAACTAACAAACAACAGAATCAATATGAGGCAATTCATGAATGTAGTGAATTCATATAATTTGTAGACAAATAATAGATCTAAATAAGAAGATTTGCATCCAAAGATATATGAAAGAAGCTCCTTAAGTCCTTATTGATTAAATTTAACTATGAAGAGAGAACAAACAAAGAAAATGACCAAAAAAATTCAACCTTTCCCAACGAAACAAAACGATAAAGAGAGAAGTAATACAATTTCAGACAGTATCAATGTAGTTAAGTGATTGAGACTTACTCATACAGATTTTTTCCGAAGCATTTCCTCTGATGGAAGCTCCAAAGTAGCTCCCGCGTGTTCTTGACTTGCTTTCATCTCTACAACACAAAAATTTCCAAAAAGGGAGTTTTCATTTACACATTTCAACAAACAGATGGTGCGCAAGATATAAATCGGGAAGATAATTTAACAAAAGAGTGTACTAATGAGTCAACAGTACCGTATCCACCGCGTTCGTTGAGCTTGGCCTGAACGATCATGGTGGAAATGAAGTGTGCCGCTTCACGCGCCTCTTCAAGAAGGCGAGGGATATCAGAGTCGGAAGCCACGTGGCGGTTCTCTTCAAATTTCTTACGGATCTCAGACGCCGAAGCTTTCATCATCTCCGCATCTCCAGCGAACGATTTCCTAGTAGCCCTGAGAAGAGCTCTGTATGCGATCAACGCTTCCCCGGTCACCATTTTTCCTCCTTCCTTTCAACCGTCGTCTCCTCACCGAAATTGGTTCAAGAATGGTTTCCCTGAACCTTCTGATCAGCTTCGAAGGTTTCATAATTCACTGGGCCCTTGGAACGTTCATGAATAAGCCCAATATTTGGCCCATTAGTGTATATTTAGGATCACACCCGTTCCATTGGATTAACCCGAATCAACGAATTGTCCAGATTAGACATAAAAGTTTATATTAGGTCTCGACAAAATATCGTGGATTTAAGATTCGTTCTAATCTGATTTCAGAAATATAATATTGCGATCCATTTCTGAATATTTTATTTAGAGATTATAGATATTTGAAATATAATTTTATATATATTTATGGAAATAAATTCTTTCTTTCATCATTTGAAAAATATCTTTTTATTTATCTCTTTATTTAAAACAAAATAATTTCAAAAATAGTTGATAATAATTAATAAAAACTATATTTAAAAATTAAATATATTTTTTAGAAATAAACTAAATTTTTATTTAATACAACAAATTAATGTTAATTATTATCATAAATTAGTTTTTAAAATTATATATAATATTATATAACCAAGAAACAAAACTAAATTCTAACCATTTCAAAATTTTCATTGGAGATACATCATATTATATATATATATATATTCAAATTGTACTAGTAAAAATGAAATATTATTAATAACAATATAATTACAATATTATGAGATAAATATAAACAAAACTGATGTAATTAATAGTCATTAATTAACGATAGTTTCTCTTTATACAAATCATATAAACGATGAAAAATAAATTTATAATAATTATAAATTCTGATAAATTGATCAATTTTAATATAAAAATTCAGTAAACAATCTTTATTTCGAAACTTTAAATAATAATATTATTATTATTTTAGATTTTAGATTTTTATTTATTTATTTATTAAATATAGAATATTTTATTTAAATTAGGGAAACATGTTATATCAAATATAAATAAGTTAGGTTTTAAAGAAAAAATATAAAAATAAAAGGAGTGTTTTTTTCAAATTACAAATATAATTAGGGTTTTTTCAAAAAAATCTCATACTTAAATATATTTTTAAAGTAAATATGTTTTCAAATAATTTTAAAATTAAGTTAACTTATTTTTATAATACTTTAAAAATTAATTTAACTTATTTTATAATACTTAAATTAAATTTTATTTTGATTTATTTTTAAATAATTATTTTAAGAATTTTATCTAAATAATTATCTATATATGTACTCCCCGATCCGTCCGGTGTGGTAGCTTATATAGGTTTCCGGATTGGACTTCAGTGGCCACAAAAAAAAAAAAAATTGGGTTTCAGGAATTGAGTACCTCGAGTGTCTTCACCATTTCAAAGAGGTACTTTTTCTATTTTTAGGTTTCTTTCAATTCATTTCTGTGTTGTAATCATCAATTTCACGCTTTGACTGCTTGCTCCATTTCACTGCTTTGATGATTTCGTTTGTACTGTAACCCTACATGAATCAGTTTAATCAATTCAAGCAATTCTGAAACTTATCTCTTCGTCATTTGTGTCTAATTAAGGTTTACCCTGGATAAAATGTACTCATTCGTAAAGTTCTAACCTTTATTAGGTTATTTGAAGATGGATATTTAGATTTTTTGTTGAATTTTACGTCTTTTATACTGAAGTTACTTCCTTTCTCTGTAAGCTCACTCTATGATTTAAGGAGAGGGTTTTGTATCGGTTCCATAAGTTAGGAAATTTAATATGGTATTATAGATTTCTTGCAATGTGCATTTGAGGAAATGATCTTAATCTTCATTTGTCAAGTTACTGTCTTGATCACCAAATTTTTGTTTGAATCTGTGATGGTTTAAGGGCTGCGTGATTGAATTGCTCATTTAGTACATTCAAGGATTATGACCAAAGCTTGTTTTATTGTAACCAGTGTCCTACTCATTCCTTTGGTTTCTACGCTTTGGCTTTATTGGTTTTTCCTCAGCATAAAATTTGTTTATTTCTCCAGATTAGATAAAGATGGATCATTTATACAAGAGTCAATTGCAAACATATGCCATGAAACAAAATCTGGATTTACCTGTGTATGCCACTGAGCGACAAGGGCCACCTCATGCTCCTCGGTTCAGATGTAAGGTTACATTTTGTGGTCAGGCTTTCCAGACCCTGGAATTTTTTCCAACACTCAAATCCGCTGAACATGCCGCTGCAAAAATAGCATTGGCTTCGTTGGGGCCACAGAGTCAGGAGGTAGTTCTCACTCATTTTGGACCAAAGTTATATGCATTTCAACCGTTGCTTAGATTTAACTTTTTTCCTTTGGGTTGTTTTTGTTATTCAGGGAATTGATGTTGCTTACAAGAACCTGCTACAAGAAATTGCTCAGAAAGAAAATTCTCTTTTACCAGTTTATGGAACTGCTTCATCTGGCCCATCACATGCACCTACCTTTACTTCAACTGTTGAGTTTGCTGGGAAGTTTTTCAAAGGAGAAGAGGCAAAAACCAAAAAGCTGGCAGAAATGAGTGCTGCTAAAATAGCATTCATGAGTATCAAATATGGTATTTACTTCACCTTTTAACATCCTTTGATTTTCCTACTTTATTAGCTCCCTTAATACATATTTCCAAGTTGGTGCTTTACCTTTGTATAAATCTGTTAAATTCATGATGTGCAGGGAACTTGAACCAGACCTCATCGTCTTCTTTGCCTTGTGAGCGACAAGAAGGTGTAAATTCAAATATGAAGAGCAGTCTACAAGATATCCATTCCCAACCTTCCAAAGTGGTGATCTCTGAGGTCCCATCAAAGTGGATTGAAATGCACGAAGATGGTTAGTCTTCTTTGAAACGTATACTTCATGGATAATGCTTTGGTTTGTTTGTTAAAGCGAACACTTTCTTACTCTGTTTTAGTCCAATCAGAGGGATCATATTGCCTGAGTTAGATAGGAAGCAGTTGTGCATAAGAATTCTAACCTTACTTAAATTGCATAATTGTGTTCCGATGTCATTTTTCTACTACATAGTCAAAATGGTTGTTCACTCAAATCTCATGATTTACTGTCGTCATTCTCTGTGCAGAACTTCCAGATGTTATTAATGCACCAGCCAGTGTTGCCGCAGAGATGAGCTTTGCTTCGCCTGTGCCTGAGAATCCTATAAGCTATGGTACTCTTTGTTCAAGAGCTACTAATGCTATGAATGTGAACATTGCTGCTTCTGCTTCGCCTATTCCTCAGCAATCGGCAAAAGATTGTAGTTACACATCATCATGTGTAGAAGATACTGAGAAGAAGCTCATAATGGGAACGGGCAACCTGAGTATACCAAGTGGCCAACATGTAGTTTGTCGTCCATGGAACCCAGAGATGACTCTTCCTCAAGACGCGGAGATGCTCTTTAGGGATGATAGATTCATTGCTTATAGTCTCAAGAAGCCCTAAAGAAGTAGATTTAAGTTTTGATGGGTAGAACAAATCAAGGTTAATAAGGTGGTTGTGCTGTGTGACTCCTCTAGTGATCGAGAATGTTGTGTTGTAGCTCAAGAACATCATTTTTGATGCATAATAAGTGTTCGGCCGACCCAGAATATTAGACTCTCTACTAGTTTACTTAGAGATGCGCGTTTGTAATAAAATGCTAAAAATCGAAAAGGCTGAGAATCTCCTTTACCTTCCTAAACACCTAACTTGTTATATTATCATATCACTCCAAATCTTGAACCCGCATTCATGTACACAATCGTAAAATTTGAAGCATTGTGTTTATTAGAAACAACATCAACTGAAAAATTTCGGTGAGTTTAAAGAAGAGTGAATCATAGAAGGAAAAAAAAATAACCAAATCATCGATGGTTTTATCTGACGAAAATTAGGCAGGCATTGCAGACGAAGAACTCGATGTTGCGCATGCATGAATTGTGTTCCGATGTCAGTCTTCTACTACAATGGTTCCCGAGACCTTTAGAGGGTATTAGAAGTTTACAGATTGAATGGGCCCATGGACTGTATATATTAAAGCCCATAATGTAAAGGCCCTGAATCAGTCGGATCCTAGGAAAGCAGGCGAAGAAGAAGTCAGTGTTTGTTGAGACGAGAAAAAGATATTCAGTTTGGTCGGACTTTGGAATAGAGAGAGAGAGAAGACAAAAAATGGCGTCAGGGTGGGGGATAACAGGAAACAAAGGGAGGTGTTACGATTTCTGGATGGATTTCAGTGAATGTATGTCTCATTGTAGAGAGCCCAAAGATTGTTCTCTTCTTCGTGAAGACTACCTCGAATGTCTTCACCATTCCAAAGAGGTACCTTCGCCTTTTTTCCTTTTTTTTTTTTTTTTTTAGGGTTCTTACAACTCTTTCTTGTCTTGTTGTAATCATTAATTCACGCGTTCGATTGCTTTTTCCATTTCACCCATTTGATTATCGCGAAGCCCTAGATCAGTGATGGTCTCCTTTCAGTCATTCCAAAATCCCTAGATCTGTTGGACCAATCCTGAAACTTTGTTATGTATGTCTAATTAGGTGCATCTTTTTTTTTTTATAGCTTAATTGTGACATGCTTTGCAATCTCACAAATATAGATGTGTATGCTTGTTCATTGTCTTCCTTCCTTATACATTCTTTCTTCTTTGCTTACAATAAGCTTATGGATGGTAGATGGACTGTTCAAAGGGTGAGAGCATTTTTTGTTGTTGTAGTTCCAACGAAGAAACAGGATATACAAAGAGGAACAACGTAAGCTAAGAGCTGCTTCAAGGAAAGGCCAAGAAACTGGAGATGTCACTCATACTCATCACTAATCCAAAATGTTTCCTCCCTCTCCAATGTTTGCATCTTTCACAGCCGAGAAGAAGAATAAAGAAAAGGTTCCTGAACATCTCTCTGTACGATTTGCCAAACTTCATTTGATCGTTTTCAGTTTGCTTATGCAATGAATTTTTCTTTTTCTTGTCTATTTATCTTTGACTGAGTTGTTCTATGCCTTTGGCTGCTCATCAAACACATACTCCTTCTTTCTTGGTAATAATTACTCTTACAGTATATTAAAAATCATTATTCGATATATTTTTTCTTTTTAAACGGAAGATTGGATAAAATGGTGAAAAGGTCTCTCTATAGATAGTTGTCATTGAATTTCTCCTACTCTTCTTTCCAACTTCTTCTATATGTAATGTCTATAGAGAGAACCAGCTTCAGCATTTACTCTTTGGAAATTTTCCAAACTGGAGACGAGAGCTCTACAAATAATGGTGACGTCAACAAAGGGGCTTGAGAAACTCTTGATCTAGAAGATGGATGTTTTTGTGGCTGTGAAGTTATTTGGTGATCCCAAATGCTCCGACCACCATGAGCAGCGGACAAACGTGAAGCAGATAAAGACATTGGCGAGGTTCAAGTTCCGGTGAAAGACCTTTTGGATCATCTGGGTAACGATAAGACCGGTCAAAGATACGTCACGTATAAGATAAGACAAGCCTAACGGAAAGCCCGGAGGCGATATCAATTTCACTTATTCGTTTTCCGGTTCGGTGGTGCATACGACCGATGGTAGTTGCTCACCAGCCAGTGCTTCAGTTCCGGCAGCGACGACGTACCCGCCTTTGAACAGACCCGCGTTAAGTCAGTTGCTTCCAAGCGACGTTGGATCGTTCAGTTACAATCACGTTCCTTGTGAGCCATCGATATATCCACCACTTTTTAGCCGGAGACTCTGCCGTCGGCATGCTTGAATCCGCCACCTATGAGTAACATACCGGAAAGACCATCTACAATATATCCAACCGTAACTATCAATTACAGTAGCTCCACCGCATATGCAATAAGGAATATGTCTACCAATGAATCCTTACATTTGAATATACTACGGTTCTGATTGGTAACACGTATTTATTATTATTTGATGTAAGTTGCAGTAAAAATTATGTAGTATCAAACTTAAGTTGTAGTAGATTTACGTGGTTAAGAAAAAAAAAGAGTCAAAATCATAATATCACTCTACCACATTCTACCACATGAGATTGTTGATGATGTTGAGTTATCATTTGAGTTATCCATTTTACAAATAATATACCTCAAAATTATAAATCAAAGATACTAAATTTATAACTCAAACTTAACTTCAAAATTCCTAAAATTTTATGATTGGTGACATTTTTGGGTTATACTTGATTTATGGACATACATCAACTTAAATCAAATGTACATCAAATTACCAATCAGAGTCTACATGGGTTGGGGTTGGGGTTACGCAACTTTCAAATTGTATGGAACATTCTCTATACTAAATCTATATTCTTCTAAATAATAATATTTTATAGTTAAAAAAAAAAAGATTAGAAACAAAATAAGGATATTATAGTTATAATTTCCCGTTAATTTTGATTTTATCCTCTCTTTTTATTTTAATTAATTAATAAAAAAAGGGTATCGTAGTCGCCTGAAAGATATGACGGCAAGAAGCAAATCACGAAATCATTCATCTTCACGTTTCCTCTGATTCTTCCTTCCATGGCCACCGTCTCTTCTTCCTTGCCTAACGCTGATTCCACGTCTCCCTCTGATTCCGACTCTACTTTTCCCTCCCACCGCAATCGCCGAGACGACACCGAGTCTCTCGATTCCTTCTCTTCCATGAATCTCAACTCCGACGAGCCTAATCGGATTTCAGATTCAAACCGTGAAGTTGATATCAATCAATCGCCTCTTTCTGCCAATTTACCTCCTGCGTCGTTGCTTCACCTCTCCTTTAACCAGGACCACGCTTGCTTCGCGGTGGGCACCGATCGTGGGTTCCGTATCCTAAATTGCGATCCGTTTCGGGAGAAATTCCGGTGTGATTTCGATGGTGGAGGTGGTGTTGCGGTTGTGGAGATGCTATTCCGATGCAATATGTTAGCCCTAGTAGGTGGTGGACCTGATCCTCAATATCCACCAAATAAGGTAATGATTTGGGATGACCATCAGAGCCGATGTATAGGCGAACTCTCGTTCAGGTCGGATGTTCGAGCGGTGCGGCTAAGGAGAGATCGGATAATTGTGGTTCTGGAGCAGAAGATATTTGTTTACAATTTCTCAGACCTGAAGCTGATGCATCAGATTGAGACTATTGCGAACCCTAAGGGTTTGTGTGCAGTTTCTCAGGGTGTTGGTTCGATGGTATTGGTATGCCCTGGTTTGCAGAAAGGCCAAGTTCGGATTGAGCACTACGCTTCGAAACGCACCAAGTTCGTCATGGCTCATGATTCTAGAATTGCTTCCTTCGCTCTCTCTCAGGATGGACATTTATTGGCCACTGCCAGCTCTAAGGGTACTTTGGTTCGGATCTTTAATACTGTTGATGGCACCTTGCGCCAAGAGGTACGCTTTTTTTTTTTTTTTTTTTATCTTTTCGAATCTTTCTATTTCGAATCCTAGCACATTGGGGCTTTACTCACTCACTGGTGCTCTCTCAGCTTTATATATGCAAAGTTAATTAAGATGCACAGAGTTCCATTGCCTTTCATTAGTGTCACTGAATTAAGTTCTTTTGTATCCGTAGAATAAAACTCCCAGTTATCATCTTTATCATGATGATGGAATCACCATCATGTATAAGCCTATGAAATATTGTGAATGAGTTTGGATTCCATGGTAGAATAATGCCAACATGATGTGAACCTACAGGTTAGGAGAGGTGCAGATAGAGCGGAGATCTATAGTTTGGCCTTCTCTTCAAATGCCCATTGGTTAGCTGTCTCAAGTGACAAAGGAACTGTCCATGTCTTTGGTCTCAAAGTCAACTCCGGAGCTCAAGTGAAAGACCCTCCCCGTATTGCATCTGATACTACTCGCTCTCCATCATCCCCATCTTCGTCTCTCTCATTATTCAAAGGTACAGATACTCTAAACCCAAAATGAGATACTTTCATTACTGAGTAGCATATTGGTTCACTTCGTCTACTCTATATAGGAGTGTTGCCAAAGTATTTCAGATCGGAGTGGTCGGTAGCTCAGTTTCGGTTGGTTGAAGGAACTCAGTACATAGCCGCTTTTGGCCATCAGAAGAACACCGTTATTATTCTTGGCATGGATGGGAGGTAAGCAAAAAATAAAGCCTGAAAAGCTTATAAATAACTTGGGATTCGTTAGGATTTGGTTTGACCGGAGTTGGTTTGTGTTCTTTGATGTGTTGAAACAGCTTCTACAGATGCCAGTTTGATCCGGTGAACGGCGGAGAAATGTCTCAGCTCGAGTATCACAACTGTCTGAAACCGCCTTCTGTCTTCTAGAACCTTATATATTATTTTGTTCCTTCTTTGTCTCTCTCTCTGCTACTTAAGTGGTGAGACTTGGTGCAACCATGGTCTAATGTATAGTTTGTGTGTATAATAATGAATGGGTCGTTTAATTTGTAGAACTCTTGATCGCTAACCGAAACTTGATTCAAGGCTTATCCATATGTGCCTTCCCAAACTTTTCTCTAAACTTGTGTAAGAACAATCAATCTGTGTTCTGTTCTAAAGATCAGACAATTTAGTTCCGGTCAAAAGACGATTGGCCACGTTTATACGAAAATGGTGATGAAAGTATATGGCCCTCAAGTTTCGCTAATTCACCAAATACACCCCAACGTAATGATGGCTATAATAATTCAGATTTTTAATAAATGGAAAACATCAAGGGAAGGAAACGGTCACTTTTCGTAAAGTTTCAAAACCTTTAACAAATAAAAATACAGTACGAAGGAAACAGTAACTTGTACTACCGTTAAAATTAAAAACATTTGAAAATGAAAATAGGAAGGAAACGGTAACTTTTCCTACCGTTAAGAACATAAAGTAGGAAACGGTAACATTTCCTATTGTTTGATAACTTAAAAAATGAAAATATAAAGGAAACGGTCATTTTTTCCCCTTTTTCTGCCGTTAGCTATTGCATTATAAATACAATAATCTTGTGGGTAGAAATATCAACATTTCATTTCAGACACTTCTCCATCTCTCTTTCTCCAACAGGATTTAACATTTCAACCTAAATTCATCCTTCTTTTTCCGATCTGATTATCTTACTTGTTTTTTCTTCTCTTAAATTTTCTGTTTGGCTTAAGATGAGAACATTCACTGTCTAAAGCGACTCCTACCGTCTTCTTTATGGCTGTGAAGACCATCGTCACTGCTTCTGTTCGTTCACCGGCAACAACTACGACATGGCCTCCTCCACCGGTAGGAATTGGTCAGGTACGAACGACTCAACCAATGGTGACGAGTGACGACACCAAATGCACCATCAAAATCACAAATCGGAGCCAATCACAAATCCGTAAGTTTATATATGTTTAGTTTTGTGTAAAAAAAACTTCAAATTTTTAGGGTTGTGAAATTAGAATCATGTGTATCTTAGCTATATTGGGTTTGTAAAAGTTTGATTGGGATGTTGAAATTGGTTTAAACCTTAATCTTTTTTAAGTCTAATTGTTGAAACTAGTTTAATGTTTAGAGATTGTAACCGTGTGAAACCTTTAAAAAAATTGGTTAAGTTGTAGTTTAGTATTGAATTATTCTTTCTTAGTTCCGGGTGATATGTCATAGCTATTGCATGTTCATATCTCTACATTACTAAGAAACTCCCAAGTCTAATGTTTTTACTTAACCAATCTTTTGTTATATGTAGAAAAGACAAGATGGAGACTGGACGAATGCAAAAATTGCCCACAAATGCCAAAGCTCACGAAGAAAGTATCCATTGTGCTCTCTCGCCTCCGGACATTGCATCAATTCCATTGGACCGATCTAACTTTTATTCCGTAAAAAAGGTTTTCAAATTTTGTTTTTTCACCGATTTTTGTTTTTTTCAAATTGGACACTAAATTTACTGAAATATTTGAAAATTAACCAAACTTTGGATCATGTCAATTGATCGTTAGAGATTTCACAAGTTTAATATATTTTCTTATCTTTCATGTAGATTTAGCATTCAAGTTTTCAATTTTTTTTTATTGGATAGTAAATTTACTAAATGATTTGGAAATTAATCAAACTTTGGATCCTGTCAGTTGGCATAGTCAATTGATCATTAGAGATTTCACAAGTTTAATATATTTTCTTATCTTTCATGTAGATTTAGCATTCAAGTTTTCAATTTTTTTTATTGGATAGTAAATTTACTAAATGATTTGGAAATTAATCAAACTTTGGATCCTGTTGTTGGCATAGTCAATTGATCATTAGAGATTTCACAAGTTTAATATATTTTCTTATTTTTTATGTAGATTTATTATTCAAGTTTTTTTTTAATTTTTTCAAATTTTCAAAACTAAGACTTTTCAAATTTTCAAAAATTTTACTTTAAAAGTATATTGTTTTAATATTTTACAAGTTTAAGATTTTGATTTAACCTAAAGAATTTCATGTACAGTTTTCCACATTGTAATAGAACTTAATAGAATTTGTAAACTATTACGTAGAAAAAACGAATGTGTAAAAAAAGAAATGCAAAAATTAAAGAAAAGAAAAAGAAAATTTGTTACAGATTTCGAGTTTTATCTACTCTGTTTTTTTTGTGGTTATCGACTTGGAAAATGTTAAATCAAAAAGTTGCACTTAATTTCTTTTAGACTGTGCTAACAAACGAGTACATAAATTTCTAAAGATGATGTATCCAACAATCGTACGCAGGACAAATACTAGTCGAAGCATCATAGCATCGTACACTCTATCTAGATGCGTTTTTTTTGGGTAACACAGATTCTGATCACGACTGCAAAACTTCTGGAGAGCGGTTTTATCTTTACCTCAGACAGAGTTTAACATTGCATACTCGTTATTGGTTACAACCAAATGTCATGCAACTGCAAAGGATCCTTTTGTGGGTATTCATTCTGGTACAAGAAGACTCCAATAGATCTCCATTAAGCTATATAGACTATGATGCCTTTAAAAGAATAGATAATACTTCTTCAAAGCTAAACTTTCATTCTCATTCGTTACCCCAAATTGAACTTACGAGATCAAAGATCATTCTTTGCAGAAAAATAAACTTTACCTTTGTCAGGTACAAAGTAAGGTCGGAAATCTCGAGGGTTTTCCTTAACCAACTGTTGAATACATTTAGCCTTTTTCAAATTGACCCTGAGGTTTCAAACCAATGCCCATAATAATAAGTACGTACAACAACAACCAATAATTCTTATGCATAAGTAAATATTGTTAAAAAGGTAAATGATTTTCAATTTCAAATAATGTGAAGAGAAAAATGTACAAAATAAAAGCAGATGTGCATCAAGGGAACCGAATCCTGGTCAGAACCGTGCGAGGATACACTATGATACCAATCCACAAATGCGTGTTTTGTCCCAAACGTCTAATTAATATTTTGATTTTTTTCCGTTTATTGTTTACATGATGAGCAAAGAAAATTCAGATATCATGAGATTGTTAAGAATTAATTAGTCGACAAACAAAACAAAGTAACTAAACTATTTATTCGAAACTTCAGCTTGTGAACGCTTTCGTTTCTAAGATTTAGGTTAATACTTATGTATTTTCCATTTATACAAACTAGGATTTGGCTAAAAAAGGTCTTACAAAGTACAAACAAGATAATAATAATAATATGTCGTCATAAGGCTCATGTTTGATTTTAAATAATAATAACATCTTATCGTCGTGCATTCGTGAATGTGTTCTAAGCCCCCACTTTATAAACCAACTTCAAAAAAACGCAATCATTTACGGGAAGAAATATTCCGGAAGTGATTTTAAAAGTTTGTCTAAAAGAAATTATCCGAATAAAGTCAAAAAGTCAAAATGATTGAAGGTAATCGAGGAACTACAAAAGAAGGAAGAAACCAAAAACGAATCACTTCAGGCAAGCAGCCAATATTCCATTACAGCAGCATTCAAGTTAATATTCAAAAGTTAGACTACGAATGTTAAGTAAGCAACAAATTTAGGAGCATATAAAAAAAGCAAAGACTTACATTACGGGTACACAACTAATATTCTCAAGTTACGGGTAAAACTGTAATTTTCAACAAGCCTCTTGCACACAAGTTTTACTTTTACCCAAAAAGTCACGGAACAAAAGTAATAACTAAAAGGCTAAACAAAGTTCTATTTACATTTATGTCTACAAGAGGGAAATTAAATTACGACTACAATAAATTAATCAGGACAAATCAGTAAATACTCCTTACACGACTCCACTATCAATTGGGAGATTCAAAATCATAGTATAACTTAATTATGGAAACTACAGACAAATATAATGGAGTAAAACATAATGTGTTGTCCCTAAAGGCAGAAAAAAAAAAACAATATTTAATCATGATGTCGTCGTCGTGAGCTTGACCGCTTTGAACGGTGGATGAAGCAACCCAAACTCATCCTTAGCATCAAGTGGTCTATCAGTCTGGTTGCGCGTAGGCTTCACGCGCCTGCTCCCTAGTGATTTATGCGTGAACCCATACATCTGAAGTATCTGATTATCTCCGAAATTAAAAGCTCTATCCATCTGCCTGAGACACCGTTCAACCGGGTAATCACCGAATTTACCGCACGGTTTACACCCGACAAAATGCGTAACGAGTGGCCATCGATGGTCTCCAGAACCCGGTTTATGATTCTCAATCATCTCCTCGTACCGGTCTACCAAAATCCCCCAATAACCGTGCAAGTAATAACCACTCTCTAAATAAACTTTGCCTCCCCATTTCTCTCTCTCCGTCGCCAGTAGATATACCATTGCCGATTGATCGTCAGCTTCGAATGCGGGTCGGTCTTTAAGTTCCCGGGTCAATACTTTACCCGCTTCTTCTCGGATCTTTCCTTTAGGGCCCATAGGAGCCCAAGCGTCGAGAAGATCAAGCGCCCACTGTGAGTTCCTAAGCAAGAAACTTCCTGTATTCAAACCAATCCAATTCTTCTGGTCATAAACCATCTCGTTCCAGCCATGCATCACCAAGTTGTAATCTTTGTACCTCTCCCATGGAAGCTCGAACACCATATCTGTAAACATAGCATCACTGTCCATCCACCATAGAAACTCAATCTCAGGATGAGACAAGAGTAGTTTTCGAATCAACGGAAGCTTAGCCCAGAATCCAGCCATTTCAGCATCAAGCAAAGCCATGTTGTAAAATATCTCGATTCCGTGTATTCTACAGTAATCCATTTTGTTCTTGATTGATTTCAAGAGGTAATGGTCTCCGACAGGATTCTCGCAAGGCTTAGGAGCTGAACCTGTGACAAGAAGCACCCTTGGCTTGTTTGGCGCCACAAAATTAGGGAAAGCAGGGTTTTGTTTGAGCCAATCAAGCCTCTGGTCATCCCAATTTGAGATCTTGGGACCCAGAGAATATGGCTTAGTCCGGTCTTGAGATTTCTCTTCATCTCCTTCGTCAACGAATAACTTGTTGATATCAAAGGTTTCGTAGTTGTTGCCATTATTTGTATCTCCATCTTCAGACGGTGTCGTTTTGGTAGAGACCTCCACAAGTACACGGTGAGGCTCCCCGCGTTTACGCGTGTAGAAGAAATGCTCACGGATCTCTTCAATGTCTTGCTCCGGCGTACCAAACTTACCGGCTCCGATTGTGCCACGTAAGACGACGACGGTGAGAACGAGACAGAGAAGCGTCACTTTTCCTTGACGCATGACTCTCTGTAATCTCCGAGACCGATGCGCTCCTAAGCACTTCTCTATCATCTTATTCTTCTTCTTCTACAGATCTGGTCTCGATTCAGACACAATACGAAATCTAGAGAAAATAAGAGAAATCTAAAGGAAAATTTTATGGTGTTTTTAATTTGTTTTAATCACGACAAAATATTACGCGTTTTGGGTTTTTCTACCTCGTTAATGGAAGGATCAACGAAAAGATTAAAAAGCTTCTTTAAAAAGGAAAAAAACAAAACATTCAATGAAGATTATTTAAATTTGGATTAAAGAAGTAAATAATATATTATTTTTTATTAAAATACTATTTGAAATTTTTGAAGGTCAGACAGGACGTGACTGCATGTCGTCAAACGTGGAGTAATCGTAACACTCTTGAAAATTGGAATATTCGCTTTCTCTGATTTTTACTAGTTGGGCCCAATTAATTTAAAGCCCAATTAAAAGTACAGCCTAAATTACTGGTAGATTTTGTTTTCCTAAAGGAAAACGGCAAGTCGTTGACGAAGATAAACATAAATCAGCGGTTTGGATTCATTGTAACAATAAGCTCACACAACTGTCCGGATCAAATTAATTATATTTTCGTTATGCTAGTTGTAAATTTAGAGCGTCAACAAATAATGGAAGCTAAATAGTTTACCGTTTAAATTAATTAACGGCCCTTTGTTTTGAAGCAAACATCACTATAAATTCTCTTGATCTTGTTTATTTTCAATTCGGGATTTAGAAACATCACACAAATATTTCTGAAAATATTCTGAATTCTCTCTGATTAAGGAGGGTCTCCAATAATGGCGGGGACAATATACGGCGTCAGAAGCATGATCTTCTCGGCAACTATTGTGATATTGTTTGCTGGTCGTTATGGAGGCGCCGTCGCTGCCGGAGAATACATAAAGTACAAAGATCCGAAAGCGGCGGTGGAAGAGAGAGTAGAAGACTTGTTGGGGCGAATGACATTACCGGAGAAACTTGGTCAAATGTGCCAAGTTGATCGATTCAACTACTCATTAAATCCAGCGGTTGGCCAAGAAGTCTTCACAAAGTACATGATCGGTATGTGGCACAGCCATAACATATTGTTAATTTACATATTTGAAATTTTCGAAGTTGATGGATTTTATAATTGAACTGGTGCATGCATGAGTATATATAGGAAGCGTGTTGAGCAATCCATATGATACCGGGGCTAGTCCGTTGAAGCGGGTGCTCACGGCAAACACAATGCAGAAATTGAGTCTTTCGACAAGGCTCGGAATCCCTTTGCTTTACGCAATTGATGCTGTTCATGGCCACAGCACTTTTATCAATGCCACCATTTTCCCCCACAACGTTGGTCTTGGTGCCACTAGGTATATATATATATAGCTTATGTTGAAATGTTAATGTTGTATAACTACGTATTGTTAGGTCTAAAGGTTGTGATTATGTGTTTTTGTAGGGACCCTGAACTTGTTAAAAGGATTGGAGCTATAACCGCGCTAGAAGTTAGGGCAACAGGAATTGCTCAAGCTTTTGCACCTTGTGTAGCGGTAATTAATATTTTTTTATTTAGTTTTTTTTTTTGTTAAAGGGTTTAGCGGTAATTAATTAAGAAGGAATATTACATTTCGTTGATCATCATAAATATAGATTAAATCACTCTAGCTCTGATCGAAAAATTGGATGGAACAGGTTTGCAGAGATCCAAGATGGGGAAGGTGTTACGAGAGCTATAGTGAAGACCCTAAAGTTGTGAATATGATGACCGAAAGTATCATCGACGGATTACAAGGAAATGCTCCTTACCTCGCTGATTACAAGTAATTAACCAATAACTCATTGCTCTTATATGATCAGGGTGAAGTTATAAAAGGGTTTTCTTAACGATGCAGATGCATTAGCGGCCCAATACTTAGTTTTAAAAATCTTTATTATTGATTTTGATCATTAGTAATTGATTATGTGTGACTTCGATCGCGGTTAGGATTAATGTGGCTGGTTGCGCAAAACATTTTGTTGCGGACGGAGGAACAGTAAATGGGATCAATGAGGACAACACCGTAGCTGATAATGCTTCTATCTTCGGTATCCATATGCCTCCATTTGAGGCAGCGGTAAAGAAAGGGATTGCATCAATCATGGCTTCTTACTCTAGTCTTAACGGTGTTAAGATGCATGCAAACCGCGAAATGCTCACTGGTTATCTCAAGGACACTCTCAAATTCCAAGGCTTTGTCATCTCTGATTGGCTTGGAATCGATAGAATCACAACTCCACATAGAGCAAATTACACTTACTCTATTGAAGCCTCCATCAACGCCGGCATTGACATGGTTGGTTTCCCTTACTTTTAAGAATCAAGAAATGGTTTTTTTGATATGTTATGTGTGTTAACATTTTGGAAATTGCGAGATTTTAAGATGTGTGATCTTATTGTCTAGGTCATGATTCCATGGGAATACAAAGAGTTCTTGGAGAAACTGACAAATCTAGTGAACGGTGGATACATCCCTATGAGCCGTATAGACGATGCAGTTCGAAGGGTCTTGAGAGTTAAATTCTCTCTTGGACTCTTTGAGAACCCATTGGCTGAGGAAACTCTTGCTGCCGAGTTTGGATCTGAGGTAAATTCTAATGGAATATAAATGAGAAAGAAGATGACATATATATATTATATATAAAGCATTAGTAAGTCAAATCATACCTAGTAATGATGTGGGATTATTAACACAACGTTGTAGGGACATAGAGAAGTAGGAAGAGAAGCGGTTAGGAAATCAATGGTGCTTCTAAAGAACGGGAAGACAAACACTGATAAAGTTGTGCCACTTGCGAAGAAGGTGAAAAAGATAGTTGTCGCAGGCCAACACGCTAGCAACATGGGCTGGCAATGCGGTGGCTTTACTCTCACTTGGCAAGGATTCAACGGAACCGGAGAAGATATCGCCAATAACAGAGCTCTGAGACTCCCCACCGGTAAAACCACAGGTAATATTTAAATTTTACATTCTATTATTTTTATTACAACGATTTTTAACAGTCTATAAATGCACAGAATATCTAAATGATTTTTTTTTTTTTCATCTAAGAGATTTTGTTTTGTAAATTGATATAGGAACTACAATCTTGGAAGCCATCCAGAAAACAGTGGATTCGACCACTGAAGTTGTCTACGTGGAAGAACCAAACAAGGACACCTCGAAGCTTCACGCCGACGCAGCATACACAATTGTGGTCGTTGGAGAAGCTCCTTATGCAGAGACACGTGGGGACAGCAGGACACTAAATATAGCCGACCCAGGTCCCGAGACGATTAAAAATACATGTGGTAGTGGGATGAAGTGTCTCGTGGTCCTAGTCACAGGACGTCCGCTCATAATCGAGTCTCATCTTGACATGATCGATGCTCTTGCAGTCGCATGGCTTCCCGGAACCGAAGGTCAAGGAGTCGCTGATGTTTTGTTTGGTGATCATCCCTTCACCGGCACGTTGCCTCGCACGTGGATGAAGAGTGTCGCTCAGCTTCCGATTAACGTTGGCGATAAGAACTACGATCCTCTCTTCCCCTTCGGATTCGGAATCAAAACCTAAACCAATAACCATAACCATGTAATTATGTGAAAAATATATATATATATATTTGTAACACTGTTCTGATCAATCTTTAATTCTATTCTGTGTTACATGGTATACTGATTCCGTATCAAAAGTGAACGTAAAAATAATGTGACATGGAACAATGGCTAATAGGCTAATAGGCTAATTGGCTAAGGCCATGAAACTTAACATGCCTATTTCAATATGGGCTTGAGCCCAAATTTTCAGTTTTGTCTCTTTTAAGAGGTGGAAACAAAAGGTTCTCATTTTGAGGAAAACAACACTAGTATTTTAAGGTTTTTGTGAAATATACAAAGAAGACAAGAGACCACGGGACGGCTAAAGGGTCCTAACCATCACTATGTATTATGTAATGTGGGGGCATTGAGATGTTGATATTTTAGGAAAATGTACTTTTTGGTATATTAAACAATATATTACTATTTGATAAATAATATAATTTTTTGTGTAATTGAAACGAAAAGTTGCTCTCCTAACCATTAATCTATCAAATTTGGGATGACACTCGTAAATAGAAAAGAAAAATACAATAAAATGAGACTAACAAACTACAAAATTACAGCCATACTAATTAGGAATAATCTAAAATGACAGCTTTTGAATCGGCGACGAGTAGGGACTCGCGCTCTTGTCTTCTTTTTATATACAATAGAAAAAGGTAATCCAAAAAGAAGCAAAATGTCCGCCTTTCATAGAATCCGATTAACAATGGTGATAATGATTACATAGTTTCCTGTTTTAACTTTTGTTTATGTTGGAAAAAGGCTTTGGGTATTATACAAGTGAAAATTCAAAACTAATGTGAAGCAGATGAGAGCATTCATAACCCAATATATTTAGTATTATTGATGAGTTTTTTAAAGAGAGTGCATTCCAAAAATAACTAGGTTTGAAAAGACTAAACTAACATGCGCAATAATAGTTGATAGGTCCAGAACCTCTACCCAGGTTATATTTGTCTTATAGACAAGAATGAAGCAATAATGTATGACCTTTGGTCGATGACAGAGACGCGTGGTTACCAACTCCGGAAAATTACACGCGTAAGGAAATTATATGAAATGGAGGGCAGAGAAAGAAAATAATCTATATATGTGCGTTCGGTTTCGCGAGTTAAGCATAGATCCAAATATGAAGTTTGGCCCGAGGACAGCTGTGTTGATTTCATTCGTGATTAGGTCACGCATGACATTTCACTTTCAAACGATTTCATTGATAGAGCAAATACCAATAATCTATCATTATAGAGTTCAAGCTCTAGCTTCGAACGTGTGATACATTTGGAGTGTTATGTTATATGTTAGTTATGGCTTGGAATTGGAGATATTGTTACTAAGTGCTATTTAATGGATAACAAATTTTCACAAGAAACTGAAAACCCCAAAAGAACGAAACTAACGTAAACTCAAAATCACATGGTCCATGGATACGGATTCTAAGACAGGGAGAGATCTCTCCACTATTTTTTTTTTTTTTTGCTTGACGTACTCCACTAATTATTTAGAAAGTGACATCCATTATCTACTCCCACTATCCTAAGTCCAAATTAATCATACACTTTCACTCAATTTTATGACTGTTCTCTTCACACGTGTCCTGCCTACTTTTAACAATTTTGTCATATATAATCTTAGATAATTGTTTAGCTACAGACACGTTGTAAAAAAAAAAAACTACTGACACAGTAAGTGACACTATCATTTTTGTATTCCTCTTCGAGTCGGCTAATTAGATTGAAAAGTTGAAACAATTGATAAAAATAAATGTTTTCCAAACGATTATAGTTGTTTAATATTGTAATATAACAATAATAAAATTGTATGCATCACAGACGAGTAAGTTGCTTTCTTCTTCGTGAAAATGTGGCTTCTTTCTTCTTCGTGGGTCTCCGATCTCTCCTGTTCTTCTTCAACAGTCATAGAGCCATCTTCATCTCTTCCAACTGCTATCCAATGGCTAAGATTTGTTCTACTCTCTCCTTGTCCACAGCGACTTCTCTCATCCACCCTCGATCTCATCTTCCTACTTATCCTCCTCTTCTTCGCTATCCACAAACTCTGTTCTTCTTCTTCTACAAGAATAAACGGTGAAGCTGACGTCACGAAACCTCTTATCGGAAGAAGAACACGTACCAGAACAACCGGATTGTTCAAAACGACAGTCATAGTTACCACTCTCCTGTCGTTTTGCTCCGTCGTGCTCTGCGTTTTGGCCTTCACTAGTCAGACGACATTGAAGCTCGTTGACGCTCTTTTTTGGCTAATTCACGCCGTTACTAACGCCGTTATCGCCGTTTTGGTTCTCCACCAAAAAAGATTCGCATCTTTGACTCATCCTTTATCTCTTCGAATCTACTGGAGTTTCAATTTCGTCGTCACAACTCTATTCGCCGTCTCCGGGATTCTCCATCTGCTCTCCGATGATTCCGCCGCCGCGAGTTTAATAGCAGACGACATCGCTTCCTTCGTCTCCTTCCCTTTAACCGCCATTCTACTTCTCGTCTCCGTCAAAGGATCCACCGGAGTAGTAGTAACCACTAACAGTGTCACAATACCGGCGAAAGCAAACGGTATCGTTTTAGAGAAATCTGAAAACGTCTCTCTATACGCATCCGCTTCGTTCATATCGAAAACTTTCTGGTTATGGATGAATCCGTTGCTAAGCAAAGGCTACAAATCTCCATTAAACCTCGATCAAGTTCCAACTCTATCACCAGAGCACAAAGCCGAGAAGCTCGCGATTCTCTTCGAATCGAAATGGCCCAAACCACAAGAGAACTCGAGAAATCCCGTCCGTACAACTCTCATCCGATGTTTCTGGAAAGAAATCACTTTCACGGCGGTTCTAGCAATGCTCCGTCTCAGTGTCATATACGTCGGTCCAGTTCTCATCCAAAGTTTCGTCGATTTCACTTCCGGCAAAGGATCATCGCCGTCACAGGGCTACTACCTCGTTCTCATCCTTCTAATCGCCAAATTCGTCGAAGTCTTAGCGACTCACCAGTTCAATTTCAATTCCCAGAAGCTAGGAATGCTTATAAGATCAACTCTCATAACCGCTCTCTACAAGAAAGGTTTGAAGTTAACCGGTTCGGCTCGTCAGAATCACGGCGTTGGGCAAATCGTTAATTACATGGCCGTTGATGCACAACAACTCTCTGATATGATGCTTCAGCTCCACGCAATCTGGCTCATGCCTTTGCAAGTAGCTGTGGCTCTTGTGCTTCTCTACGGTACTCTTGGACCTTCTGTGGTGACTACGGTTATCGGCTTAACCGGAATTTTCGTATTCATTCTTATGGGAACCAAACGAAATAACAGATTTCAGTTCAGCCTGATGATGAATCGTGATTCAAGGATGAAAGCAACTAATGAGATGCTTAATTACATGAGAGTGATCAAGTTTCAAGCTTGGGAAGATCATTTCAACCACAGGATTCTTAAGTTTAGAGACATGGAGTTTAGTTGGCTATCCAAGTTTCTTTACTCCATATCTGGAAACATCATCGTGTTATGGAGCACGCCGGTGTTGATCTCAGCGCTCACTTTCACAACAGCAGTTTTCTTGGGAGTCAAGCTTGATGCTGGCACAATTTTCACCACAACGACCATTTTCAAGATACTTCAAGAACCGATCAGGACGTTTCCCCAGTCTATGATCTCTCTTTCACAGGCAATGATCTCTCTCGGAAGACTCGACGCTTACATGACGAGCAGAGAGCTATCGGGAGAGACTGTGGAGAGGAGTCAAGGTTGTGATGGGAATGTTGCTGTCGAAATCAAAGATGGAAGCTTTAGTTGGGATGATGACGATGACGAGCCTGCCATTGAAAACATAAACTTTGAGGTCAAGAAGGGAGAGTTAGCTGCGATTGTAGGAACAGTTGGATCAGGGAAATCTTCATTGTTAGCTTCAGTTCTTGGCGAAATGCACAAAATTTCAGGCAAGGTGCGGGTTTGTGGAACAACAGCATATGTGGCACAGACGTCATGGATTCAGAACGGAACAGTTCAGGACAATATCTTGTTTGGTCTTCCAATGGATTCAAGCAAGTACAATGAAGTTCTCAAGGTTTGTTGTTTAGACAAAGATTTGCAGATGATGGAATTCGGAGATCAGACTGAGATAGGGGAACGCGGAATTAACCTTAGTGGAGGTCAGAAGCAGAGGATACAGCTTGCGCGAGCGGTTTATCAGGAATCCGATGTTTATTTACTCGATGATGTCTTTAGTGCCGTGGATGCTCATACCGGTTCAGACATATTCAAGGTACACAGTAAATCCCCTCTGTATGTTGATGTATTATTAAAACCAAAAGCAATAAAGCTGATTCTTGTTTCATTGTGATAATGTTTCTGCAGAAATGTGTAAGAGGAGCATTGAAAGGAAAGACTGTATTGCTAGTAACTCATCAAGTAGACTTCCTTCACAACGTTGATTGCATCTTGGTACGGTTTGACTGAACAACAGAGTATAACTTGTTGAGTTTAGGAATGAGGATTTTGCTAATGAGTGGTTCTGTTCTACAGGTTATGCGAGATGGAATGATTGTGCAATCTGGTAAATACGACGAATTGGTAAGCTCCGGGTTAGATTTTGGGGCTTTGGTAGCAGCGCACGAGACATCAATGGAGCTAGTTGAAGCTGGTTCCGCATCAGCCGCTTCAGCAAATATGCCAATGGCATCACCAAGAACACAGAGAACTATTTCAATCGAGTCTCCCCGTCATCCACCAACACCAAAATCTCCAAAAATACATAGAACTACTTCTTTGGAGTCTCCAAGAATACAGAGAACTACTTCAATGGAGTCTCCTCGTTTAGGTGAGCTAAATGATGAACACATTAAGTCGTTCCTCGGCTCCAACATCCCGGAAGATGGATCAAGATTGATCAAAGACGAAGAAAGAGAAGTTGGACAAGTGAGCTCTCAAGTTTACAAACTTTACTTAACCGAAGCTTACGGCTGGTGGGGAATAATACTTGTTGTCTTCTTCTCTCTGGCTTGGCAAGGCTCTTTAATGGCTAGCGATTATTGGCTTGCCTATGAAACATCAGCCAAAAACGAGGTTTCATTCGATGCTTCAGTCTTTATCCGCATCTATGTCATTATAGCTGCTGTTTCCATTGTTCTTGTGTGCCTCCGGGCATTCTATGTAACTCACTTAGGCCTCAAGACTGCTCAGATCTTCTTCAAACAGATGCTCAACAGTCTCGTGCACGCACCAATGTCGTTTTTTGACACCACGCCATCGGGAAGAATTCTCAGTCGGGTGAGAGAACTTTCTCCATTTAAAATCTAGAAAGCCAAGGATATTTCAATTTAAATTCAGTTTCATATACATGTGGTTTTTGCAGGCATCTACTGATCAGACCAATGTGGATATCTTCATCCCCTTCATGATTGGACTAGTGGCCACAATGTATACTACTCTGCTCAGCATCTTCATAGTAACCTGCCAATACGCTTGGCCGACTATTTTCTTCATCATTCCGCTTGGATGGCTCAACATTTGGTACCGAGTAAGTAGACAAAACAGAGAATATTATTTGTTTCTGATGCTAGATTTGTTGATAGCTCTTTGATGTTTTTATGTTCAATCATCTCACTGATTTATATATCCAATAGGGATATTACCTTGCATCATCTCGGGAACTAACTCGTCTTGACTCGATCACCAAGGCCCCAGTAATCCATCATTTCTCAGAGAGCATAGCCGGAGTGATGACAATCCGAGCTTTCAAGAAACAGCAAATGTTTAGGCAGGAGAATGTGAAGCGAGTCAATGCTAATCTCAGGATGGACTTCCACAACAATGGTTCAAACGAATGGCTTGGATTTCGACTAGAGCTGATTGGGAGCTGGGTACTCTGCATCTCGGCTCTGTTCATGGTTTTGTTACCAAGCAACATTATCAAACCAGGTATTAAGACTGAACTAAGCTTCTTTAAAAGCAAAAGATATGTTTCCTTGTGATGATTTTTTTTTTGGGTTAAATACAGAGAATGTTGGGCTTTCACTTTCTTACGGACTATCGCTGAACGGTGTTCTGTTTTGGGCAATATATCTAAGCTGTTTCATTGAGAACAAGATGGTTTCTGTTGAAAGAATCAAACAGTTCACTGATATTCCGGCGGAAGCGAAATGGGAGATCAAAGAGAGCCGTCCACCTCCAAATTGGCCAGACAAAGGTAACATACGTCTCGAAGATGTGAAGGTACGGTATAGACCAAACACGCCTCTTGTGCTTAAGGGACTTACGATAGACATCAAAGGAGGAGAGAAGGTAGGTGTTGTAGGAAGAACAGGAAGTGGTAAATCGACTTTGATTCAGGTCTTGTTTAGACTTGTGGAACCATCTGGTGGCAAGATAATCATCGACGGAATTGATATCTGCACTTTAGGACTTCATGGTCTAAGGTCAAGATTCGGTATCATTCCTCAAGAACCTGTTCTCTTCGAAGGAACCGTAAGGAGTAATATTGATCCAACAGAGAAATACTCCGATGAAGAAATCTGGAAGGTCAGAGGTTTTTTTTAATTTTAAACCTTTTCTCAATTCTTGATCCAACATTTTTATAAGATTGCTCTGTTTTTTTTTTTTAACAGAGTCTCGAGCGATGCCAACTTAAAGATGTCGTATCTTCCAAGCCCGAGAAGCTCGATTCTGTCGGTGAGTTAAAAAAAAAAAATTGTTTTGAAAGATTTGATAATTATAGGTTGAGATGATCATTAACATCGGAGAATATTGTGATTAGTGGCGGATAATGGGGAGAATTGGAGTGTTGGTCAAAGACAGTTACTCTGTTTGGGAAGGGTTATGCTGAAACGAAGCCGGATTCTGTTTTTAGATGAAGCAACTGCCTCCGTTGATTCGCAGACTGATGCTATGATCCAAAAGATCATAAGGGAGGATTTCTTGGCCTGTACCATTATCAGCATTGCTCATAGGATTCCAACGGTTATGGACTGTGATCGCGTTCTTGTCATAGACGCAGGTAAGAACATCACAAAACCCACATTTTGGTGGATTCATGGGGTTTTAACGGTTGCGAAATTGCGATTTTACTTGCAGGAAAAGCGAAAGAATATGATAGTCCAGTTCGTTTACTAGAGAGACGCTCGTTGTTTGCTGCATTGGTTCAAGAGTATGCTCTTCGATCCGCCGGGATATGATACATTGTTTTTGGTCAATTGATTTGAAATATGAAACCACTTTATCTTTATCATGTGACTGAGAGCCTCTTTGACGGTTTATGTTGATTAAAATTTCAATTATCACAAGTTTCTTTTGACAAACGCTCTACTATTCTTGGCAATACTTTTCTTTTGTAATAAAGATTTAAGGGCTTTCATGAAACTTGAAACCTATTTTCCTTTTATTTGTGTCTTTTGTAATAAACAGAATCATCCAAGAGTTATGACTTTTATGATCAATGCTTCAAGTGTGTGTTTCCTTTGTCCAAAAAAAAAAAAAAACTTTTAATTTAGTTTTATCCAAGGAAGTTTAGTAATTCGGCAAATATGTGACCAATCTAGAGAAGACCTTATGCAAAGATGGCTAAGAGCCACATTAGACATTATGAGATTAAACTGATAAATGAGTGACCATAGTAGAACTAGAGTTAGTTTAATCAGAATCTTGGGAAAATATACAAGGGAGCTTTTAATTCTGGTTTAGAGAGATTCCGTACGGGATCTGAGATATGAGCTTAGAAGAATATCCCAACGAAATTACTTGATGTTAACAAGATTCATTTGGCTCTTTTTTTTTTCTTTATTCTGCACATTATCCAGTTTTGGATTAGATCGGTCACATATCCTTATCTAATTTATCTTTTCGGTTTTCTCTATAAAGAAATTTTATTGATCCACATATAAAAGTTACTCTTTTCTTTCTCCCCACGGCATGTGAAGGTCATGAGTTTAGACTTGGATCATTGCCGTTCCATAACTGTTTAGCTTTTAATTAGTATCCAATTTGGAACCAATATTGTATTGGAAAAATCGAATGAACTTTAACTGTATGAAATTAATTAAAATACAATTTTAAACAATATTATACCCATTATCATATATGTATATATATATATATCCTCGGGTTAGCGCTATGGAGAAAAAGAACATGTTCTTCATGATATCGATTTGCCTTCCTGTTTGTTTTTGTAGGTTTAATCTTTCTGTTTGTTTAAAGCTGGCAAGCGTTTATCATTGTGTTTCTTAATTTTATAATTATTGTCATATTTTAAAGAAAATAACAAAAGAAATAAATATGCAAAAAAAAGAGTTAAAAGTTGAAAATAAATAAAGCAAATTGAAAACAATGAAAAGAGGAGATGAATGAGCTGTTACATCATATTTGTTCCGACTTTCATACGGTTTGGTTGATTCTAAACGTTTAGTCGTATATTACAGAAATCGCCAATTGCTATGCATTTAGACGTGGATTAATCAATTTACACGCTAAACACTGTCCCAACCCCTAATGTGCGCTAATTGTATTTTAAACATTGTGAAATACTTACTCTTCAAACGATTTTTTTGTGATTGCTTATAAATTCACTATTATTGTTTACGGAATTTCCCATTTTTACTACCTACGTCTTTTTCAAATGTTTTCTCTTTTTTTTTTCTTGACTATTAAGAAACCTGTCCAGCTTTAATAAAATTTAGTTCAATATTTCTTTTATAAAAAATATGATAATCTGTATTGCATATTGATATTGGTATTCGAATTGAATTTTAGCTACTTTATGATAAATAAATAAACATATATAATGTAGGTTGTGTGAGAAATAAGAAAGTCGTAGTGTGCCCAAAAAAAGTAGAAGATGAGTAGTAACTTTCATTAGTATAAATATAAAGTATGATATTTTCATGTTATCCCGCACGCGCACGGCACATGGGTTTTTAGCCTTTAGAGTTTTTCTCTCAAATTGTAGGTTGTTTTGACCAATGGTTTGACCTTATTCTGTTCATAATATCATATTTTGCTTTTCACTGACCAACCATCTAAAATAAAAATACTCAACGTGGAATCAACTCTAATTATAGATCCTTCTTTATTTAATAAAATTATAAAACAACAAGAAGTCATAAGAATTTTTGCAATCCCTATGTTCTTCCCGAATCACAACCGAAACAGATTGAATTCATTTTTTTTTTTGTCTTTGTGGGTAATTTATATGTCTGAAGGAAGATAAAACTATTACCGTACACAAAGATGCTTATGCAATCAAAGTTGTATAATTGAATCGATCGTACAACGTGAATTTATAGCCTCTGTGCAAGATTTGCTATATGCTTATTTGTCCACAAAATTGAACCCCCCGTAAAGTAAGGTTAAATTGGTTTTGAGGAATCTTCTAATCATTTTGAACCGTTAATGGCCTATGAAGTTTTGGAAAGATCTTAGATATTTAATTTAATTTAATTCAATTCTCCATAAGAAATAATATATCATTAAAAATAAATAATAATTGTAATAGTGTTGAAAATGAAGGAAAGTGGAAATACGAACGAGAAAAAGAGAGAAGAATTCAAATGTTATTTAAAGTAGAAACAAGACACACAAAAAAAGGTGAAGGTAGAGTTCACGACAAAAAAATTAGTAGGTTTCTGATGTGTAAAACGGTCTTAAAGACATTTCTGATAAAGACTCCCAAATAAAGTTATATTTGACGGAATTTAAAAGAAAAGTACAAAAAATATTTATTTTAAAAGAAAGAAAAAAATAAGAAAGAAAAAAAAAAACCCCCCGTCAGATTGGGATGGTCTTTTTCTCTTAGCATTTAAGCAAAACTTAAAAAGACCACGCTCGAGTCCCATGCCTCAGGGAATCCAAAAGCTATCCCTTACTAGATAATATATTATGTTTCGTTTCGGTTTGATTTATTTAGTTATTAGTTTAGTTTCAATTCGATTGGACCATCCATTTCTTTTGCCTATTAGTGTGTTTTTCTACATCTACTTTCTTTAATATATTTGTTTCAGCATATAACACTGTTGAATGTGTAAATAGAAGAAAAAAAAATCCCCGAATGTAAAAGAATGCGATCCCACAAATATAAGCATTTTAACTCAATTTCAAGAAGATTTATTAAAAATAAAAACAAAGAAAAACTATCAATGTCCTGATGCATATATAATTTTCATTGAGTTAGACCTTAATTTACGATGCGTTTATACAGCAATTTGTCAATAATTTTCGATACATCTAAGACAAAATGGGTAAGCAAGGTGTTGAAAATCCTTCTCTTTACTTTCTAATGTTGAAAATCATAAAGTATATTACGGTCAAAGACTTGCTCAGTGTATGTCTCTCGCGATATTATTAGAATTCACATCAAACAAGTGGGTTGGGTTCGAAGATAAAACTGAAAGAGTTATTAGACAAAACAAAATATATACATATGCCCTATATGTAGTCCATTCCATGAAAACCCAAAAAAAAAAGTCGCAAAAAAGCTTTTATCACTTTTTAAATCATTTTTTTCTCAATTACCGAAATAAATAACGTTACTTGAAATAAACTACAACTCCTAAAAGAAAACATCACATAGAAAGTAGAAAATAAAAAAATAAAAAAATAAAGAAGATGCAATAATTCATAAGTTTGTCTATAAATAAAGAGATTAAAACCCACAGAATTAGGCACATTGCATTCTTCTTCATCTTCATCTTCATCTTCTTCTTCTTCTTCGTCTCAACCCACTCATTTTATTTGTCTGTCTTAAAGAATGGGTATCGTCAATGAGAGTAGCAAGACACTATGGGGAAGCACGAACCATGGACCATCACGTTACTCCCTTAACGGCAAAATCATGATCGCTTCCGTAATCATACTTTTCGTTGCCGTTATTTTAATCCTCTGTTTCCACAGCTACGCCAGATGGTTATTCCGCCGTCAAAACCGCCGTATTCGCCGCCGTATCAGTGCTCACCTCCGATCACTCGCCGCCGCTCGAGACCCCACCCAATCCTCCTCATCCCTCTCTCCTCTCGATCCTACAGTACTTGAGAAGATCCCGATCTTCGTATATTCCGTTAAAACCCATCAATCTCCACCGGAGGAGTGCTCCGTTTGCTTATCGGAGTTTGAAGAAGAAGACGAAGGACGTGTCCTTCCCAAATGTGGCCACGTGTTCCATGTGGATTGTATTGACACGTGGTTCCGGTCGAGATCTAGTTGTCCGCTTTGTAGAGCTCCGGTTCAACCCGTACTACCGGTTACTGAATCTGAACCGGCCGCTCCCGTATTTCCATCGGTTAAGGCAAATGAGGATACCGAAGCCGGAAGTTCGTCTTCATCGGACGAATCTGGATCCTCGACGCCGTCTTTCGCCTCTGGTTCGCCGTTGAGGTTCCCGACAGAAGCTTGTGAGAGAGAACCGATTGATCTTGTCAGTATAATTGTGGACATTCCCAGGGAATTTAACGATTCGAATTCGGGTCTAGCCGTACCCGGAGATAATGGGTCGAATAACCGGGCTTTGTTGAAAAGGCTATGGGGTATTTGATATACTTTCTCTGTTATAGGGGGGAAGCGGGTGGGCATTGGTATAATTCAGATTGGTTGGGATAAACCGACCCGGTAATCTGAGGAAGCGGGCAGAATCGTATTACCGGCATAGAAGGCGACACGTGGCGTTTTTATTGAGTCCACGCGGCAGATACTTGAACGTCTGCTTTCTCCATAGAGACGGCGTTTTTTAAAAATTAACGGAAGTTAATGTAAAGTGACGGAGCTACTCGATTAGTTGTGTATAAATACGAGACGGTGCCGTTTAAGAAGAGAGAACAAAGAAGCAATCGCTCTCCCACCAAAACGGTTATCTTACTTCTTTTCTTCTTTTAAATGGTTTATTTGATGAATGTAATTCAAATAACGTAATGTAATCGACAGTTCAACGAATCCATTTAAACGATATTGATCTTATCTTCGGAATTAGAATTTTAAATCTGATTCATTGTTAACCTAGTTTTACCCTTCAATGTTATATGATCAATTTGTAACATTTCATTTATTTACCGTTTATATTCAAATGTTGTTTGTTTCAGGAAATGTATATATATATTTAAAACATGAGGGCGTGTGTAGTCCTATAAAAAAATGCAAATACATGAATCTTCCAATCTTTCGAAATTTCTTGAGGGTTCTATTAATGCTCCCCTTGTGAACTCCAGTTTTTGTTTCTTTTCTTGTATGTCATCAGTATGCAATACGAATCTGAATTCGAGCAATGACACAACGATACTATTAACATAAAAATTAATTGCTTAATGTTAACAATGAAAATATGACCCAATCAAATTGTGCAATATTTTCAGTAATTGTATTAAATGTCAGAAAACTGATATATTTCGCTTATAGTGTCAAGTACATACAACTACAAGTTATATAATTAAAGTAAGAAAAAAATTTTAAAAAAAAAAAGTTATATAATTAAAGTAGCTTTGCAAATTGTGGTATTAGGTAGGAATGAAGGATGGAGTTTTGACTCAGTGACACGTACAAAAACTGACGTGGACTCGAAAAGAGGGCGTGCGGTATGCATATATGACTAAACTGAAAGGGGAATCTGATTTATTTCATAGTTTTTACTTTTTAGTAAACAAGTTATAACGATGAAGAAACTTTAAATTTTTTAAAGCTATTTTTCGCCCACATGTCTTCCAAATTTTAAATTTTTTAAAGCTATTTTTCGCCCACATGTCTTCCAAATTCAATGAAGTTGATGTGTGGGGACGAATCAAAAACCAATATATTTAGTTATTTACCATACATATATACATATTGAGCATGTCGGCAAAAAGTTGTTTTCATATATTCTTTTTACTTTTGTAAGTCCTTTTATTCATCTTTTGTCTTTCCCTACACGGCTACAACATTCAGTTAGTTTAACTTAAGCGGACAAAATGAAAATTAAATACATGATAATTAGTTGTTTTGCTACATCGTGCAATATGGTTAATGCTTTAACAAAAAAATACTATATGGTTAATGATTAGAGCAGACATACTCGTAAACTAACGTTTATTGGGGTTTTAAAGAGACAAATCTTTATTTAAGTACTCAGTAAACACGCGTTGACGCAATTGGCTGTAAAAATACTTAAATATTACATAAGTAAAAATAGTGGCATAAATCAAACAATGATGTTCCTCTTGCAATGTTATTATATAAATATAAAAAATGAAAAAGATGCATTGGTAATGCAGCGAATCAAATGAAAGCCGAACAAACAAACAAAATAACATATTTAGGGAAAAAATTCCAAGTATTAAACTGATTAATAGCAACCTCGTATATAATACATGCAAGATCGTCATCATAATACTGTGATCATGTTCAGTATTTGGGAGTGGCGGGAGCAGCCTTGGAACCGGTGAAGTAGAAAGGACCGACGCTAAAGAGCTTCAAGTTCTTGTCGGCGTAGTACCGGTACCCGTACATTGACAAGGGAATTCCGGTGAGGCCCTTGTTGACATTGGTCGGAATATTGCAAGTCTCGACCGGAGATGTGTATAGCTCAACTCGGCAGTGAAGTAGGTCCTTGATGATATCGGTCAATACCACGTGGAAGTATCCCTTAGAGTCAGTTGGATCGCTGTAGATCACAACCTCATTCTTGTTGCTCTTCCTGGCTGGGAGCACACAATCTTTGCCTTTGCTCCTGCATTAATTTAATTAACATATTTTCTTCTAATTAGTAATTTTGTTGTTTTTAATATGTATTTAATCAGGGAGCCTTAAGTACGTATGTATTTATACCTTGAATGGGGTAGGTTTTGTAACCGTTTTTGCATAGGATGATGCCATCGACGGCTTTAAGTATCTCTGGGACGTATGGTTTGGTTGGTGGAGTGTAGGTTGGTTTTGGTACATATGGAGGAGGAGGAGACTTTTTGTAGACCGGAGGAGGGATTGCTGGCTTAGTGTAAACAGGTGGAGTATAGACTGGAGGAGGGAGAGTTGGCTTGTAAATCGGAGGTGGAATAGTTTGCTCAGTGTAGACTGGAGGAGAGAAAGTTGGCTTGTAAACCGGTGGAGTGTAAACCGGAGGTGGAATAGTTGGCTTAGTGTAGACTGGAGGTGGGAGTGTGGGCTTGTGAACCGGTGGAGTGTAAACTGGAGGTGGGAGAGTTGGTTTGTAAGCCGGTGGAGTATAAACCGGAGGTGGGAGTGTGGGCTTGTGAGCCGGTGGAGTGTAAACCGGAGGGGGGAGAGTTGGTTTGTGAACCGGTGGAGTGTAAACCGGAGAAGGGAGAGTTGGCTTGTGGGCGGGTGGAGTGTAAACCGGAGGTGGAAGCGTGGGTTTGTGATCCGGTGATTTATAAATGGGAGGAGATGAAGGAGAGTAGTAATCAGCAGTGGCTATGGTAGCCAAAGAGAGAAGGAGGCAAATGGCAAAGGAGAGCCGTGTGATCGTCATTGAAGAATGCGTGGTCTGTCTTTTACCTTAAGCCTGTTCTTTTTTTGTTTGTGTGTTCGAAGTAGGATGATGATAATGATTTCATCAAATGGGACTTTATAAGAAAATGTTTGGGTATTGAAATTTAAAGAAAAAATAATAATATTATCTTCAAAGGTGACTCATTGATGGTATTCATGTTCGGGATTCTAAATTTCTAATAGTGTGACGCACGATCAAAAACATGTTCGCCATCTACAACCCATGCACACGCCGACCAGAGGATCTGAGAACTGAAAAAGACGCTAACTGGGCTCAATATTTTTTAACTAATATGGTCAGAGCCTTAGTTAGCCAATTTTGAATTTATTTTTGGTTGTTGCCAATCTTGATTTTAGTGTATCAACTTTTAGATCTAAACATATCAAAACGGATCGGCCGTTCTACTAAATCAAAATTAAATATAGAGTATTGACTATTGAGTATTATTGACTATAATAATACAAATACGTCGACAGATAATATTTTAAAGACATCTAAAGCTAAATATGTAAAACAGTTCACTATGTTCTAGCAATTCGAAAAAACGACATAATGTTGATTAAAGTATAAAATATACAATATGATTTGTGTTTTCAAAATAAGTTTTCACCGCAAATGCCACTTCTAAAATACGATTTTCAGACTACTTTGTATATTTTTAATTAATCTATGGTTTTAATTATCAAGCATATGAATGTATGCTAATATAAAGAATATATGTTTACGTACTCTTTCAAAAAAAAAACAAATTTTACTAACTAATATAACACTTTGAATAGCATAGTTAAATTCAGCATCTATCAAATGGCAGATCTCAACACCAATTGTTTAAGTAACGAAATTATCCGTGTATAGATTAACTATCCAAATAAAATTGGGTCAATCAAAAAAATACAGGCCCAATAGTAACTAGCCCAAAAAAATGAAAACCAGAAACCTTAATAATGAGAAGAAAAATCTATATATTTGACATGGCCTCAAATTTAAAGCTCAAAAGCCATAGCCGCGATCAACTGCTCGGAGAATTATTACGGCTCATAGTTTTATTAGTGGGTTTGATTTGATTATCAAAGTTGAAAGGAGAAAATTAGAGATTGAAGGGCCTTTCTTAATCCCAGCTAAGTTAGATGAAGTACTTATCTGATTCATGTGATGTGAGGCCTAAACCAAAGTTGCAAGTTTCGGTGATAATACCTTCTTCTTTTTTTAATCCCAGAAGGTGTTTTATTAGTAACTTTGCTTACATTTTACTTCACTAATCAATCTATATTTTAATTCGGTTTCATCAAACTGTTTCGTACCCTGAATCCCACCAATTACATGTGATTTCAGAAATATGATTTTGGTTTATCTAAGGTTTTTTTTTTCTAGTAGTGTTTTCTGATCGTATCATTTATTTTTGGGGGTCTGATAAGATTACAATATAATCAACTTGCACATCCTTAATTGATCAGCATTTTATTGGTTTTTGCTTTAGTAAATATATTTTGATGCTCTTCAACCATACTGAACACCGAATCTGGAAATTTTAAACTCTACTAAATGAATCAAATAGTAAGAATTCCAATGTTTTTTTTTTTTTAATGTTGAAGGCATTTCAAGAACGAGGAGTTCGAATTTGTTACTAACTAAAACTTGTTTTCTAATTTACTATTTGTTTTCTGTCTGTGTAGAAAATCAAGAAACAATAGAATTAGTTTGATACATTAAAGGTAAATCGGGAATCCTATGAGCACACAAATTGTCTTGTGGACACGACCAAAAGTAGGACACCAAATTTCATTTATGGCCATGGGTTGTTTTTTCCGAATAAAAATAAAAGTAGAGATTGAAAGGCCCAAAAGGCTTTTTAAAGCCCAGGTTGCTAGTCAAACTAAATATATGTCAATATTAGTGAAACTGACAATCCATACATCGGAAATAAGTAGACAAACCAATGGCTGTTCATTTCTCTTGTATTTGGTATGGACACACAAACGTTGGTTGTTCATCATTCATAATCCCTTTTTATTAGTTATGTTAGTTTCCAAATCTTTATGTGTTACTCGTTACATGTTGATTTTTTTAATATTCTTCACCGCCCATGTTTACAGTTCTAAGTTTCTAAATAACATTTTTCAATATGTTTATTGTTTTACATGTCTTACAAAATTATAAAACTATTCATATTAATCAGTTTTTGCCCATGTTAACTATTCTTTATGTAGTATTTGGTTTCCTTTTCCGAGTTTCAATATCTTGTCATTGAGAATTGGAAAATATCTTATAATACCAAAGTACTGAGTCCTGACGCTTTTTGTTTAGTAATCTGAAAGCATACTTACTGAAACTCGATAGGCCCAAACATATGCATTAAGGTTCTATCAATGATAAGTTTAATAGAAAAAAAAATTATGTACATTGTATCTCCATCAATTATCGTGTTAACAACTTATACAGAGCTGAATAATCAATCCTCTAAAGAAGAAGGAAGAAAACATTGTCTCTCTAATCCACCGAACATTCAGAACACCATATTAATGCATATACATTCAACCTAAAATCCCAGGCCATCATCTCCTTCCTCCGAATTTGTTTTGAACCAATGGATGTTATCAACTATTGGGCCCGGCTGAAATTAAATGTTCCTAGCTCTAGCCCATAAAGTAATGGCTTAAAGCCTAAACCCAATGAAAAGATAAAATACTAAACAAATCTCAAGAAAATCGCTAACAATCTTTCTTTTTTTTTTCTTCTTTCCATAATAAATGAAGCTCTTTTTCTTTCCATTAGCACCATTTTAAAGAAAATTTAATTAAAAATATATAGATAAATGGAAACATATAACCTAACAATTAATAATAGAGTATATTAACTTCCCAAATATTCAATTTGTTGCACGTGACCCATATATATATATATATATAAACCCTTGTTTCGCACGCTCATAAAGCTTATCTCTTTCTCTAAACCCTTCTTCTCATAACGCTGATCTCTTTCTCTAAACCCTTCTTCAACTCAATCCCTCTCTCTCCCTCTTTCCTTGCTCTTTAAGAACTTTTAGATTAGCTTTTCTTTTTTTAATGTCAGTCTCATCAAACAGACTCGATGAGAGTTTTCGGAAGTTGTTGCAAGAGGAAGTAACATACGATGATGAATCTCACATTGACGACGATGAAGAGTTTCCGACGAAGAATATTAGGGTTCTTCTGGTCGACGCAGATTCCAATTATTTACTTTTTATGAAGAATCTCATGACACAGTTCTCCTATCAAGGTATTTAAATGTAATTAGATTTGACTAGGGCTAATTTTAATGTTTTCGTAACGAATTAGGGTTATTAACTAGAGCTAAGGTTGAGGGGGTTTTAATGAATTAAGGGTTAGGGTTTTCTATTACTTATTTTTTAATAATTGAGGATTTACATAACAGTGTTATGGTTATGCATAATTTAATGTTTCAGTAACGAAGTATGAGAGCGGAGAAGAGGCGATCTCTTTCTTGATGAAGAGTAAGCATGAGATCGATTTAGTAATTTGGGATTTCCATATGCCCAATATCAATGGACTCGATGCTCTCAATACCATTGTTAAAGAGATGGATTTACCCGTAGTAAGTATGTACCAATATAGCAATATTTTAATGTTATTTTTCTTGATATCTAACGTAATTAATAATTAATAATATGTTTTATTTGACGCTTGGGAAAATTATTCGTGTCAAGTCATGTCTCATGACCACAGGAAGGAAACGGTGATGAAATCGACCAAGGATGGCGCGTGTGACTTTCTTGTGAAGCCGGCGAGCAAAGAGGTCATTGCAGTTCTATGGCAACATGTTTTCCGCAAGAGGATGTCAAAATTCGGTTTAGATAAACCGGATAAATCAGATGCGGATGACGATGAGCTCTATCAGAGCAACGAAGAATGCTCCAAAAACACTTCCGATCAAAAAGGAGACAAGCCTTCGTCTAAGAAACCGCGGATGACGTGGACTCCTGAACTTCACCACAAATTTGAAGTAGCTGTCGAAAAAATCGGCAGCCTTGAAAGTAGTCAACCATACTTATCTTAGTGAATATTCAGTTTCTTATCTTAGTAATATTCAGTAGATTATGTCTTACCTTTTGCATTTTCAAAACGTCACCGCAGAGGCTTATCCGAAGCAGATTCTCAAATGTATGCAAGAAGAAATGAATGTCCAAGGACTCACTAGAAACAATGTAGCCAGTCATCTTCAGGTAATTCATATATCTTTTAGGGATCATTTTTCTCTTTACTATTCTATTTTAGGGTTTATGTTTCTTAGGCGACAAGAAACCATTGATTAGGGCTAACAATTTACAGCAATTGCTATGGCAGAAGTACCGTCTAAATTCCAACAAGAAGACCCACACTCCCCAGGAGACTAAAGTAGACTTTGGCTGGAGCTACGCTAGGTCAAATGCAGCTCTTGCGGCTTCTAATCCGCTCCTAAACTCGAGCATCAATCACCATGCTAGAGGGTTATACCAAGCCGCAGTCAACGCCCCGATCCAGTATACATCAAGCAGTTACCTGCCAGTGAACAACAACGACTTCGTCACAAACAATTTGCCTTATTTTGACAATTTTCAACCGCCGCAACAACAGTACTATTCTTCTCTTCAGTTACCTTCCGTGTTAACAAAGCAAGAACTTAGACACATGCCATCAGCCATGGAAAATTCAGGTCAGCTCATCTACAACACAAATTTACCATACGATTACAGCGAGTACTTTCCACCAGGACTCAACTTCGATTAGATTGGTCGATATTTGATTCTCCGATCTACTTAAGGTGATGTATTCATCTATTTTGTAGTAGCGTTTCTCTCTACACACCCTTATTTATTTATTTATTCTTTTCTCATAGAGGATCTTTAATTAAGTCCCACAAACGCGAATAGCAATACCTTTTTGCGATTTGCGTTGGGAGCTGTCGTTTTTTTGACTTTATGGTTTAATTGTGAGTGATCTCTAATCACTTGCGTAGATATATGCGTTGGTCATTAAATCTCAATGGCAACATGACTGATAGACTATGTGTACGGGTTCGTATGTACTTTTGTATTCGGACGCTTAAAGTTTTCAAAAATTTCTTTATAGTCAACGATCACAATCTCATTACGATATTTTCTTTTCTTTTTTTCTATCTTTTTTTTTTAACTATCTTGATAAAATACTTAAGAAAAAAAATATATATATATATACATATAGCATTTAGTTTTGCGATTTCATTTTAATTAGTATCCATGCATCGTATTCATGTTCTGAGATTATAATGAAATTTCAAGTTATTATATGGAAATTTGAGTTTAAGAATTACGTACTCCACTAACTTCTCTACTGAATTTTTTTTCAACTTCATGCCGTATGCGTATCAGCGTATGGGTATTACGAGTTTTTTTGGGTTTTTGTTTTGTTTTTAATTAAGAGTAAATACTCTGTTTGTTCTTTGGGAATTGAAACGATTTTTTCAAATTATTTATGATGAATATTTAGCACGAATAAGCACTTTTGTTTTATTTCTACAAATTTCCAAAGGCAAGCCAAATATAATAAGGTTACCAACAAAACAAGGGGAAGTCTAGCAAATACCAACCATAATTAAATAAAATTAAATTATATAATAAAACAGTAACAAATACTCCACCTGTCAACATATAAAAGAATTCCTCAGAAACCACTAACTATTGTAGGTCAATATCGCCTGCGGTGTTTCGGTGATTTAATTACCATTTCTACGGTTCGCTTCATTTGTCGAACAATTTCCCAAAGTTTTGATATTCATGAATGAAGAGTGTTAACGATGACAATAAAAAAACGATGACCTCAAAAGTTACGATTCTTTATCGAAATAAAAATAAAAAAGGATAGTAAAATAAAATATCGGGAGGAGTCAAACAAAAGAGAGACAGCTGGAGAGTGACACGGAGCACATGGAACCAGCTGATTCCAGGAGAAGGTTACAGCAACTTGGCCACGTGGGATGCCATTGCCAGGAGAACACTCGTATGGGACCTATACTATAGTCTATACCTAAAAAAATACCACGTTAAATAATTTAATTAAAGTTTAATTCTACTACATCACCTCGTCAACTAAAAAAACAAATATCAGAAAGATTCTTTCACTAAGTTTCCCTTTATTCACGATTATAATATTACTATCGATCATTCCAAAAATTAAACCAAAAATTACGTATCACATACGAAAAGAGAGAAATTAAAAAATTTGATTTTTTCTCAAATAAATAAAATTTTCATCTTTATATTAAAAACGGTCTAAAACATTTATATTTTAAATAAATACTACACAATATTTAATCTATTGATCAATCAATGATTTTTCTTGTTATAAAAGAATTGCCTGGCTAAATTAATTGTTATGTTTTTGTTAAGAACCAACCAGAAGAGGACACAAGCAATTAAAATGTGACGGTTTATACAATAATGATAAATCAAATCCAAAGCTAATTACAATCATCCCACTCATAGAAGAACAGTTAAGCATTAAATTAAAGAAGCAAACAGATTATATAAAAATAAAAATAAAAGTAAACTAAGCCAAGACACCGACACCATCTTTTTTAATCAGAAAGTACTCTTCAAATTCAAAGTGTCGTGTCCTTGTTCCTCTTTGGTTTTGCCATGTTTAGATCATTTCCGGCTTCAATCAAATATATTTCCAATTTCAAGCAATTCATAAAGAAAAACTAAAAACAAAAACGAACAAGAAAATGCAGACCAAGTCTGTCAAGACCAAGAGGCAACATTTAGAGACTTGTCGGTGAATATCGGATACTATGTTAATTCGGACGTAACGATAAACTATGAGACAATATACGTAAGTCAATTCAATAAAAAAAATCATACGTAAGTCAAAAGTAAAAGAATACAGATTTATATTATAAACCATAAGGTAAAAATCTGTACAAGGAAGATTCTCAACAAATCTGAATGTATCCTATGGTTTTTGTTTCTGTTTTAGTTTTTATTTCATGCACAGAACAATCGAATAGAATACAGATGATGAAGAAGAAACAAATTCCAAAAGTCGGAAAAATAAAAAGAGAGAGGAAGAAGAAAGAATTAATGAGTTTTTGATTTTGTTTTGGTGAGGAGGATGTAAAGAGAATTTACGAGCAGAGAGACTATAGTAAACCGATATGTAAATGATCAGCGCGAATGTCCATACAAATCATAAGGTGCCCAAAGAGTATCAAGTGGACAAGGCCGTCTCGAATCTAACCGGAACCATGGTTTACCACTACCGGACCAATGAAGCAAGCTAACCGGCCCAGGATGAAGATCTCTACAGCTTCCTCTCACGTTATCTCCACCAAGTCCATGTTGGTTCCACCGATGCTCTATCGGCGCTACTTCTCCGGCGAATACCAACAGAAACGGCGGCAATGATCCAAGCTCGTATATCCTATCACTCTTCTGAATCTCCATCCATTTCTCTATCACCTCCGTGTATCCCACGCGCCTCCATCTCTCCAGATCCATCACCATCACTCCGGTGTTGAAGTAGCACGGCTTTCTCCCTCTGAATGCTCCGGAGAACCTCCCGTCGGACCAGAAAGCCGACGTGAAGTACTTTGTGAAGTTTGCGTGACAGTATTCAGGAGCTCCGATCGTTTTCGATCCCAGTCTCGTCCTCCATAGCTTTGCAATATCATCGACGACGATTAGATCGGAATCTAGGTAAATCACGCGCCGCACGCAAGGCTTCAATAGATCAGCCAAGTAATTTCTAGCGTAATTCAATGGCTGCTCTAGCGCTTGTCTCACGGAGGTTGAGATCAGAGTCCGTACAATCTCCGGATCGAAGTAGTAAACCTTGAATTTCAATTCGGGAAAGCTCGAACGAACCAAAGTCTCTAGGTCAGTCTCGGAGACGAGGAAATGGAAGAAGACGCTCTCAGGACACGCCGAATGCTTAAGAATCGAATGGACGGCGGCGATTGAGCCACGTAAGTACTCGAAATCGAGAGTAATCGCGACGTGAACCAAAGAAGGGTTACAGACGCCGGAATCGATGTCGGCGGCGGCGCAATCGGCGGCATTGCGGAACACAGGTGCTTTTCTGAAGGAGAATCTATGCGGCGGTGAGTCGGAGGTGGGAAATCTGAGGTAAGCGTCGAGATGAGAGGATCTGATAGCTTCGGCAGGAGGAAACGATTGAAGAGAAGGAGAAAGGACGATGATAACCAAAGCGGCGGAGAATAAACCGGAAAATCGCATGATCCAAAGCATCCTGAGACGACGAATCGAACCTCTCCGTTTTTTCTTCTTAGATTTGAAATCAAACCACCGATCGGCGGCGAAAGAGGCAATATACGACCGGAGAAAAGCTAGGGTTCCTTTGATGTCCGCCAGAGTTTTAAAGGTGAATGCATATGAAGAAGAGGGGAAAAAAAATCCAAAATTGAAGTAAGAATCGGATAATTCTGGCTGAGGAGGAATCAGAAAAAAAAAAACTATTTGCCGTGGGATCGAAGCGACCTGAGAGAGGAGAAGAGGAATAATCCCAAATCCGAAGAAACAAAAAAAAATGAAGAAGAAGAAGAAGAAAGGCGCAAGTTAGGAGGGGGCGGTGCTACGGTGCGCCACCGTCTGCTGTTTTACGCCCTCTCCTGTTATATGTGTTCTCTCTATTTTAGTAATATAGAAGAAGAAGAAGAAGATGATGATGATGATTGATAGGAAGAAGCTGAGAGAAATGGCTAAAGCCTAAAGACTTATTCCTTCAATTTCTCCTTAGCCAACAAACAGATTTTTTTTTCTTCTTATTTCTTTCTTGGCCTAATCATAGAAAATTTATGTTTTTTCTACAGCCTAATGGATTATTTTTATATATCATCTTAAATTTAAAGTGTATATACTTGTAATTGAAATTAACTTTTATATATGGGAAAATATCTTCTTGTGTTTAATTTTGGTAAAAAAATTATCTATTTTTGTTTATACAAACACCATCTCTGGATCAAAGACAATATGTTCATATATAATATAATCTGTATAATCAAAACTTTGATTATTTAACATAATGTCAAATCATATTCATTAAATTTTAATAATCTATAAATGATAGTATCATTATGTCTAAAACTATTATTGACTAAATTTTAGTAATTTAAATACAATAGCCAAAATTTGTAGTAACTCAAATTTCAAATTCTAATCAATTTCAAAATCAAGTATAATTTAAATTTATAGTTAACATTTAAAAATCAAAAATGACTTCAACTTTAGTAATTATTATTATAAAATATAGAATAATAACTATTATTATAAACATATAATCTCAATCTAGATTATAACTTTTCAATTTTAAATATACAATTTTGAATACAAATAAATAAAATATTTTTTAAACTAAAGTAAATAATTACTTACTTTTATAAAATCTAATACAAATTTTGAATCCTAATTGAATACTGCTAAATAGAAAATTTCATTCCTAATTTTCTATGTTTAAAGCTCAACTCTATATCAAAACCAAACCTATTATTGTTCAAAATGAAAAAGATCCGTATGAGTGAAAAGAATCACAAACCAAACGCGAACCAAAATCCTAATCAAACATCCATCGGTTGAATTATATGTATATAATCATATTGTATAGCTGAGAGTATTATACATGTTGACCAGGAAAAAAGTGCAATATATAAATATAGGTACAAGTGTCATAAACATTTTGTAAGCTAAAACAAATTAAAGACGAAAAATGTGATTAAGAATAAAAAAAAGGATCATCATGACACTTAAAGACTCTGTATGTTATAGTTTATTACTGTTCGGCGGTTAATCTGTCATTTCAACACCAAAACCATCGCATACCTTTGACCACCAACCCGGATAACCCGGTCTGGTCCAACGGACCAAAAGTAAGTGGTGGTGGATTTGAGAATTACAGTACTTCTGAACTCTGATGTACATTGTATACTGAAACTAAACCAAAAATATTTAATAATTTATGACGTAGGGACTAAGTACAGTCACTATTTACTTCCCGGATAGATACATTCGATATCAATTAACGATATTTCTAATCCAAATGGGACAAGTAATTGTTAGTTAAAGATTTAACACACAACCAACGTTTATAATAATTGATTCGGTACCAAGATAACTTAATTACATTGATATCTCGAGCATTAAAAACTATCTGTATATTTGTTTACTAATGCGATAAAGTGGTGATTTACGGATCAAGTGAACCCCATGATTTATGAATCATGACTCATGAGTGGTAGATAATAGGAGCACTACTTTCTTGTGAACTCTGAACTGCATTTCTTCTTCTTAGGTTAAGATTTAACCAGAAAAGATGGGAAAATAGACAAGTTGGATATATATATATATATATATGTCAGCTCAAATTTACCCTTCGATTATTTTGGGAAATTCCTTTAAATTATTATGTAGTTTGCATAGTTATGTTAATTCATCATTGTTATACGAGATTATACGTGAGAAATATCAGTGCGAATATGTATCATTTATCACTGATCAATCATAATATTGTAATTAACATGGAGAAACATCTTCGGTAATATGTATATATAATATTCAACCCCAACGACAATGATTTTTAGAACAATTAGGTAGTACTAGCCTATTGTTATTTCTTCGTATTTTTAAATTAAAAACAGAAAACTAATATTATAGTTGGAAATGTAAATAATATCCCTATTTTATAGTTGCGATGTCCAGTTTGAATATATATATATATAAGTAACACAAGACAACTATATATATGTTCATAGCGAGGGACTAAGTCGTACGTCTCATTACACAATCTTTCACTTTGATAATATATGGTTTATATGTCATTGTATACTGCAGTATATTTGAGTTAATTTAAAACTAAATCGGACAATTTAGTTAAAGTTTAGAAATATTCGTGGTACAAGAGTATACAAGATTACAAGTTTATAGAATCAATAATTAAATGTTGCATATTATAGATTAAAATCTCTATAAATTATTAATACTAGAACCGTATAATTTTATTAATTTATAGAGATTATAAATTTCTAATTAACAATTATTAATTTATAAAAATTATGAATTTATTGATAAATTAATAATTTATAGAGAGTTTCATAAATTCAAAAATGTTATATATATATATATATTTTTTTGAAAAATAAAAATAAGACTTTGATGTGTTTTAATGTATTTACATATGAAAAAATAATTTTACTAGTTTTTGATGCAATTTAATAAGATAATATCATATATTTTGATATTTAAATTTTTTTTTTAACAAAATTACAAATTTACGAATAAATAATAAGATTATAATTATATTTCACTAAAATATTTTATGTATAAACGATAAATTTATATAATTATTATTATCTTATTAATGTGAATATATACTTACATTAAAATATTATATTATTGAAATAAATTAATCAGGAAACCCCCGATTTTTTGTTATTTGGTCTAACATCCTTATTGATTCCCACAATACCCTCTGATTTATTATATACCCATAAGGTCCAAAGGTACACATATGCACACATGTAATATAATAAAGAGAAAATATAAACAAATCAGTAAGATTCCTTTTATCATGTCGTTATTTAATTTTCGTGTAGGTAGATATTACTTTATTGAGCAAAAAATGGTATTATTCTAAGTCCATGTGTACAAAAATAAGAGGAAACTATAGTAGTGCTAGTTTTAGTTGAACTTTTATGCACGGAATCGTTGAGACGCATACATTGGATTTATTTATCGTGGGTGACAAAATAATAAAGTCCAATATTTACTTGCATATGAAATTTCAATGTAGCCGCTAGCAAAGACTTGGTAACAACCATTACTAATTTACTTATACCACGCATCATAGGAGCCACGTGGAAACTCGTTAGGTAACGCATCATAGGAGCCACGTGGAAACTCGTTAGGTCGTTACGTTAATTGCTTGCGCCATGAGTAATTACCCTAGTTATTCAAAGTTTAGGAGTTAGTAAGTAGTCTACATTTTATTCACTACCAGGGAAAGTTATAAGCCAATTTATTGAATTATAACTTGTAACTACTGTGTAGATGATCGGCAACTCACATTACAGCTTATATGTATATTCCAAGCCTAGTCTAATTGATACCCGGCAAAAAAACAAAATGAAACAGCCATATATAAACCCCTTTTAGGCCCATAGTAGACTCGGAACTTATTAAGCCCAAATGTCCTTTAATATGGTCCATTATTGAGGATATGACATCCATAATATTTTTGAGTGAATACGAATTATGTCTCAGATATATAAATATATCACCGAAAAAATTAGCCTAAATATGGTAATATGTCAAGGTACCTCACATCGTCTTAAAATTTCCCGTTTATCAGTTGTTGTTGAGTGTTGACTATTGACTATTGAAGAATAGCAAATAGTTATGTTTTGAATACTGGATACTATATACTTTGTATATGGTGTAAAACTCTGAATTACAATAAGCTTCATTGGAAATGTATAGGTCCACTAGTTCACATGATCAGGCATTTAGGTTCTTGCTTTAGTTAGTTGAAAGAAATACAATACGTGCTCGCTGACTCATTTAGATTAATAACTTATCCTGTTATCCACTTGAAAATAACATATGCCCAACCAAAACCCTCAGAGAAGGTTTTCGTACGATTCCAAAGACAAAATCCAATAAAATCGGTAAACAATTTCATTGAACTGAAAGGTCAACAGCATTTCCATACATAAGTCAAGAATATTAGATTAATTATAGAAGATTTGATATAAAGAAATTTACACATAGGAGATGATTGGTACAACCAACTACACAACCATAACTAAGTAATTACGATGTAAATGCAAATATTTTATATTCAAGAACCTTAGATTCACCAAAACTCCATAATTAAATGAAAACCCCATTAAATAAACATTACTGACTGGGCCCACAATCCACCATTACTCTCTACAGTAAGTATATGCTTTCGAATATATTTTTTTGGTAAATTTGATACAGATCAAAATCACAACTTTGCCTATCAGCAATCTCGAAAAGTATTAAAAACAAGACAATAATTTCGATTCATAATATTTGGAAACATATTATAAATAAAAAGGATAATAATAGTTTTGTTTTGATCACCTAACAAGTAACAGCAGGAGTGACAGAGACAACCGCTGGTTCAGAAAGAAGCTTATTATTATTAGGTGTTTCGCGACGCACGAGATTCCCCTGCGCCTGCGCCATTATGATCGACTTGTAAATCTCCACAAGCATTTTCTCATCATACTCTTTCATTGAACCCGACCCGAATCCGGATCCACCGTACCCAGAAGATCCGACGGCACGTGAGTTAGCCAACCGCATCATCATCTTAACATAAGAATCTCGTAGCCAAACCAAAAACTTCTTGGGCGACGCCGTTTTAAAGATTCTCAGTTTCGGCACAATCTTGATCCTCCAAAACCTTTTCTTGCGAGTCGGATCCATTTTGACCCGTTTTCCTTTCATACGACCAGAATTCGTTTCTGATGCCGTCGATGAGCCATCAAGCTTCTCGTATCCTCTCCACCTCCGCCAGTATCTTTTCGGCGTTATCTCCATCACTCTCAGATCTCTTATATGTATATGTACATATGTGAGTTTTTTAAGAGAGAAAGACGAATGAGGAATTAAAGAGAGAGAAGGAGGGAGAGATTGGCTGGCTGGCTGGGATTTATAATAATAATAATAAGGAACAAAGAAGACCTAAATCGACAGTGTAGGCAACATCATACACGTGATTTATTACACGCATCTATATGTATCCGATTATACGTAATAATTTTCGGTATGAAATTGATTGTTTTTGGTTTTTATCTTTTTCAACTATAACGATTGTAGTTAGTAACAACAATGATCCTTGTCACTATCAGAACATCCGACTCAATTATTTGTTTTACAGTCTTTAATTAATCGTTCGATTTTTTTTTTCTTAAATAGATATGTAAAATGCAAAATAACTTAGAAAATATATTTGACAAAATCGAAACGTCAAAGTAACGGAGAAATTACAACGCATCAGTCGAATTTGTCTTATCTAAAACGAATGGTCTGACTAATGAAGAGTAGTTATCGTTTATTTTTTTTTGTCAACTAGCGTTGATTTTGTTGCGTTTTCAGTTACGTATCTGTAATTCTGGTCATTAGGTTATGTTAATTAAGTTATCAGCATTTAACGACGTTAATAATTATAAGTAATAACCGCGGTGGCTTTTAGACTAGTGCAGATAGATCGCTATTGCAATAATGGCGATGTATGACGACACTCTCATGGGCCATGGCCCATGTGACAATCCTCCACTAAATCCTGACTGTTGGATCTCCTCATCGCAAGTCTGTTTAAAAGATAGAGGTTGAGAGAGACACGCATGCCTTATAATGTGTAATGTATAGCATGTTTAGTATTCTTCTGCTCTCTGTGCATAAGATTTTCCGAATATTGTGTGTTTGAAATAACTATAATTGAAGTAAGAACATCTAAATCAAATAAATTGAAGCATGTTTTAGGTGAGGAGGCTACATCCACGTCATGTGTACATAAGTACATTTATTAATATCGTGTAATAAACGAAAGAGGAAGCATAAATGAGCTCATTGAGATGTGATTTGATCAAATCCATAGATTTAGTCGTTGTGCTCCATGCCGCACGTGAGAACTGCGTGTAAACAAATGGACCTTTGGCATAAATGTCACTTGCACGTACGACGAACCAAACCAATGTATTGCATAAATGTTTACCAACGAGAAAATACAATACCAAATTATACCATGGAGACTTGATGTCCATATTCAACACCTTATAATGCCAAAAATTAAATAGTACAATATAGGCGTCTAAAATAATTACGCCCATCGCCCGACCAAGATCCATCCACCTTTGACAATATTCGAAATATTGGTTCGTATATCACTTTACTTCGTTTTGTCAATAGTCCAATTTTTTTACGGATTGTAATGATTACCTCGCATTATTCCATCACACTACTTCGTTTTCCTTTTTTTCTTTTTTGAAATTGACATTTTCTTTAGATAAATACCCTACCTTAATCGTATAGAAAAAAAATCAATTTATATATATAATTGAAAGACAATAGTCCATGGATTTGTCTCTCTTTTATATATATATATATATGTGGCATCGACATATTGTGAATGGATAGAGGTTTTATATTAAAACATTTAAAAGCTATTTCATGGGCCTAAACTATACGATATATCTGCTTTCCAAATTATAGATTGACTACCCATTCGCTCTAATCGTGAGCCTACTACACTATCCAAAGATTGGGCCTAATGTTGAAAAATACAATACATGGACCAATTGTATTTAAATATATTTCCATTTAATTTATTTTAATGAATCTCTCTCTCTATATATATATAATTAACCATCATTCTTAAGAAAGAAAAAAAGCTTCGTCAATCGCAGAGCCTCTCATTGTTTAACAATGTTGCCTCTTATTAATCTGACTTCCCACTACCAGATTTCATAACCTTCCCGGTGCTTTTCCATTTCGGACGGGGCTCCGAATATGGATGGGTTCGGGTCTAATCAGAAAACACACGCCACTGATCAATGGATGGAAATCGTTAACGGTAAAGGTTACGGCGTTGGATCAAGAACACATGTTCTCAGATTGTACACATATACTTACTATTTTATAATTGATTTCCGGCGATTCGTACCTTGGGCTCCGATAATCTCCGGCGACTATATTATTCTTGAAACTAAGGACGTCGTTGTATAATTAAGAATATATAACTAGTCCATTTAAGGTCAAACACGGTTCAGGTTTGTGACCCAAATTATTCTTTTGATATCTTATCAAAAGCCCAATTAAAATTTAAATAGGCCTGGCCCATTACATGAGTAGAAATCAGCATCGGGAACTGAGATTTTTGTTTATATAAACAAAGAAACGAAGCACCTTCTACGCACGATCATAGATAGCTTAGCACATGACACCACGTCTTCTCCTAATTCGATTTACCCAAAATAGCCTTTACCGATTTACAATATTGCCCAATGGTAAAGCTAAAAATATATTTATTTATTATTTATGTTGTCGTTAATCATTTGTTATTTTCTCCAGATTCTGCACGCCCTCAATTATTTGCTATAAATAAAATAAGATGTATCCAAACTCCTGATATATACAGTCAAAATACATTATAAACAAAAAAAAGTCAGATAAGTGTAATTATATTTCGCATGAACAACAAAAACAAAATCAAAATTCAAATATGAGAAAATTCGAAACCGTTACAGTTCAGATATGAATACACAGACATGGTTTATGTTCATTTTATTTATGGAATTCAGATCTGTTATTTGAAAATTCAAATCAAAATTTCCTAACCGAAACAAAATTAAATTGAGTTATTGCTCATATCAGATAAAAAAGGGTAAAAAATTTAAGCCGAATTAAGTTGATTCTTTTTATTGAATGTCACTAACTAGAGAGAGCATTGGGCATTTTAGAAAAAAAAAAGAAAGAGAGAGTTGATTTCTGAAACAATAATGCAAGGGTATTAACGGAAATGAAAGAAAGATCGGCGTAATGGGCAAGGTTGTAAAATGGGATTTGTAAATTCCAAAAATATTCTTCTTCTTTATTCTATGGTACGAGCCTGCAGAATCCTAAGCAACAACCGCGGCACCCTAAAAATTCATAAAAATAATGAATCACGTCTAATATACGTATTTGATAGGAGAAGATTTCAACTTATTAATGCATGCAGAACAACAATATTGTCAGATGATTAATCAATTTTCAACCGAGCATACAGTAATATATACTTTTCTCTACAGAAAAATAGAATAAGAATAATTAAAGAATAAATATGAAAATAAAAATAAAATAAAAGTATTGAGAATCGCAATTAAAAAAACGTCAATAAATAGAGAGAATAAAAAAAGGAAGGTTAATTATATATACATATACATATACATATACATAGACATATACAGATACACTGCATATAACTCTGCTCATCGCGCTCTCTGCCCAAAACATTATATTGAGAAAGAAGCGACAATCACAATCACACTCTCTTTCTCTCTAACTCTACTATGAATCTTATTGACAGTTTCGGCCATGGCGATTCTGAAACGCCGCGTTTCAGTGATGACTTTGGCTCTGCTTGCTCCACGCCTTTCGTTAGCGCTCCGTCTAGTCCTGGTCGTGCTCCTCCTCCGGGTTATTTCTTCAGTGCTCCGTCGAGTCCGATGCATTTCTTCCTTTGCTCTTCTGCTGCTTCTTCTTCATCGAAAAAGCTTGAGTCGTCGTCTTCTTCTGCCTCCGGTGACTTTGAGTTTGATTTCTCGTCTCGTTTGTCCTCGACCAGTGGTCCTTCCATGACCTCAGCGGAAGAGCTTTTCTCTAACGGTCAGATCAAACCGATGAAGCTCTCCTCGCATCTTCAGAGACCTCAGATCTTAGCTCCACTTCTAGATCTGGAGAATGAGGAAGAAGACGACGACGAAGAGGTGAAACCAAACGGTGAGATCAAGCGTGGGAGAGATCTGAAATTAAGGAGCAGATCTGTTCACCGCAAAGCAAGATCTCTCTCTCCGCTTAGAAATGCAGCGTATCAATGGAACCAAGACGAAGAAGAAGAAGAAGAAAGAGTCGCCGGCGAGAGAGAGGTGAAGGAATGTATACGAAAGCTACAAGAAGACTACGAAGGCGAAACAAAGAACAGCGAAAACGTCCCGTCAGCTGAAACGACGCCGTCTTGTTCAGCTTCATCTTCACGATCATCGTCTTACGGTAGAAACTCTAAGAAATGGATCTTCCTCAAGGATCTGCTTCATAGAAGCAAAAGCGAAGGAAGAGGCAACGCTAAAGAGAAGTTCTGGTCCAACATTTCATTCTCTCCCAAACTCAAATCTTCTCAACCTCTCACTCTCGCAAAGGTAGATAAACCCATTCCCCAAACAGTTGACGTTGCCATTGATCCAAAGAAACCGATACAGAAACAACCGCCGGTGAAAAAGTCTCCGACCGCCGGAAAACCGACCAACGGAATAGCGAAACGGCGAGGATTGCAGCCGTCAGCTCACGAGTTACATTACACAACAAACAGAGCTCAAGCAGAGGAGATGAAGAAAAGGACTTATTTGCCCTATAGGCATGGACTCTTTGGTTGTTTAGGGTTTAGTTCTAAAGGCTATAGTGCCTTGAACGGTTTAGCCCGTAGCTTAAACCCTGTCTCATCCGGTTAAGTGGTCATAGATTTAAGCAAATGTTTTTATGTATAGATCATATTACGAATCCTCGTAAGTTATAAATAGTTTTATGTTATTTCATCTCAGTTTTTAGATTTGATTACTGTATTCTCTTCTACTTCTTGGGAATGATTTCAGAATCTAAAATTACAGTATTGATGTAACTTTTTAATTATTCTGGTGGACAAAGGAGTTAAGTTAATGAAACAATAATGGTGGTGGGGTTTTAGTTTGTTGAAAGAGAATGCAATTACTTTTTGTAAGTACTCTGTGAGATCTACAGAAATGAAAAAAAAAAAAAAAAAGATAGGGGACATGACCCATGAGTGAGTTGTTTTTGGAGTAATGTGTGTGTAGAGTTAAGAAAAAGCATCTTCATCATCTACATTACCCATTAGTAATTTGTCTTTATTAGCATTTGTTGATTGAAAACTGCATCTTCCAAGTCTAATCTAGTTGGCCTTTTGATTCACGTTAGTCGGCTATACAATTATTTTTACATCATCCCGTTGTTGAGAAGCTACCCACCACAATGAATGTATGTGGTTTTATTTCCGGAATTGGGTCTTCATTTTATGTTTGAATAGTCTTTTTTATCATGAGTCAAACGTATTAGAAACTATGTATGAATCAAATAAATTCATTCGTACTAGGTTTTGTTTTCGTTAAAATGTATCGAAAGTTCCTAGTTGTTGCTACATTTTCTATCGGAATATATCGAAATATGAAGCAAATTCTGAATGTTAAGTAAGTTTAGTTTGGAAGAAAATTATTTACAACTATGAACGGTGTCGTTTTCTGCTGCCACTGCTGCGGCAAATATTGTCGTTGAAAATAAAACCGAATATATTAATGACGTGCACGTATAGCGACTTAAGGATCCACCGCACATCAAAAACATTAGCTGTCTTATCTATCTGAAATATACGATTCAACCCACATGAAGTTGTCTCCATTTGGGCCCAAATTTATAAGTTCTTCTTCTGATTATTTTGTGAAATTAGAAAACTAAATAAAAGGCCACGTGAGTTGTCGTAAGAAAAGAGTAGTGAGAACAGAGGAGGTCCATCCTAACATGACCCATTACTCTGAAAAAGTGATAATCTCTCTCTCTCTCTCTCTCTCTCTCTCTCTCTCTCTCTCTCTTGTTATTTGTTTGCTTTCTTCTCCATCAATAAGTGTAACAATTCGGACAGATTACATTAAAGACGGTCATGTCATGGGACCTTAATACTTTTAAGGAGACTTGTTTTTATTTGTTTCTTATCTCACATGATCATATCACCATACAAAATATAGTGTATATGATAATAACACTATAATCATTCATAGAACCGGTCAAAGATTATTACTAACTTTAAAGAGCTAAAAAATAAGTATGGCCGCCTGATAAAAATATTTTTTAAACTTAAATACAGACCGGCCCTATCTTATGGAGTCCTATTTTTAAAAAAAAAAATTAAGCAAAGTAGGGGATATTTGCATTAATAGTAGAAAATATTGTAGGGACAAAACTACAAGTTGCAAAAGTGACGTGAGGTGAGTCACTTCAATCAATCGTTAACAGCTCTCGTGTATATATAACTGTACACTTCTACACTTAGCTGTGCTGATCTGATCTGATCTGATCTGTCTCACTGTTTATGTAAGGGAACTTTCTATCTCCAATAAGCTGCAATTTCTATGATAAAAAAAACAACACGGTTAATTTCTTAAATCATGATTGACATTGCAATTTAAGTAAAAAATTTGGACTTTTGAGAAAATTTTAAACATATATCTCTATCTCCAATAAGCTGCAATTTATATAGTAAAACAACACATTTATTTTCTTAAATTATGACTGAATTGCAATTTAAGTAAAAAATTTCAAGCCATTTGAAAGAAAGAAAGAAAAAAAGAAAAAGAAAGAGAAGAATGCAAGTCTCAAGCCATTTGAACATTTCTTAATGGGCCTTAATTCATTGGGCCTGTTACAAGCTTCTTACTAACAATTTGCTGTGTGCGTGCTTTCTTAATATGCTTGGTTCGGGTTATTCTAGGGGTAATTGGTTCGAATTTACTGCATCTTTGCCCATTTCTTTATTATTAATATATTTTTGGGCCCAATTCAAATTTTAAGAAATTTTGAGACTGTTTGAGCGATGGAAATATTTTATAATTACGTTTGACTGTAATAGTACGTACAAGATTTTTTCATTTTAGCACTCTTAAGAAAATAGTTTTGGGAATTTATGTTTTCTTGTATTATTAAGTAAATTTATGGTTTCTTCCATTGTTCCACTTACACCAGATTACTTAACCCTAATAAATGTTTTCATAGCTGGACTTTTTTAAATATATACAATTAAACTAAATGGGGAATTTATTCGAAGACATCACTGCCGTGTTTAACTGTATTTCCTTGATCTTTGTATTTACTGCATTTACTTACTTTTTTGTATTAAAATTAATTATTTTGTCTTATATTTATTTGCGAAACATGTAAAGCGTCCTAGCTCGCGTTTAATTCCTATAAATAAAATGGTCCATACTCCATCCCATGATTTTTTAAAAAGATTTCATTCTATATAAATAAGGTTTCAAGTACACTATGGCCACCGGGTAAAAAAGACAAATCAAAGAGACAAAAGTGCATGGCCTCACCTCACGTGAGGCATTACACTAGATGGACCAAATCGTATTTAATGCTGTATATGGTAAAAAAAAATCTTCTTTCTTTTTTAATCGAAAGAGTTTTACTTAAGAACTGCCGATTCACAAATTGATCATTGGATAAGGTCTGATAAAAGCGGAGTAAACATATTTTTTATCCACCAAAAATATATACATTATTACGGATATCAAATTTGGTATATGAATTTTATTACAGTGGTTAAATATTTCAAAAAAATTGAAGAGTTATTGAGTTCAATGTCACTTAATTACTGAAATTTTATATATCATTAATCATTGAACCGATACTGTATTGGATGATCTGGAATTAAAACTATAAACAAAACAACTTTTTGTAATCATTGTTTTTATATGATACCTGTAATATATATACGAGTCTATCATACTTGTAAATCTAACTCGAGTCGAGGAGTAGCCATATATTAATTTTTGTGTGGTAAAACATAAACCATCAATACGGACAAGTTGTCATAATTAACACATGTTGACAATAAGTTTCTAAATACATATAGGGATGTAAGATAATACTTATTTCGGAGTGAAAATAATAAATATAGTAGTCATTTATTTTCCTTTTTCTAGTTGGACCATTTACCCAGTATCAAAATACCATGCAAAAATCTACTTTCTCCATCTTCGAATATATAATTTTATAGTACAATTTTTGTATCAAAATATTTGATTTTCTATACATATTTAATGCATTTTTATTTTAAAAATCAATTTAAAACAAAAAAAGTTAATATTTGTATATTGATTACAAATACTTGAAAAAATAAATATAGTAAATTAGTAATTTAATACAAAATAATCAATAAAATATAGCATAAATATTACTATCTTATATTATGATATGGAAGGAATAATATTTATAAGGCTTCGATTCAATATAATATAACATAAATATTACTGTCTTAGTTGGCCATCAATGGTCTAATCTCTAGTGGACCATAATTTGTGTACAATAAACAGCCACGCATGTATTTAGCGTTTCATTTGAAAAAGTATATATATATATATATGCAATTTAACTAGAAGAATATTTTGCTTTTATTTTTTCACAGCCAAAAGTCGCATTTACTCATGAAAAGACCAACACACTTAGAACAAAAAAAAACGAACGTTCGGATTCACAAACCGACCAGATCCTGCCACGTAGGACGTTTGCTTAAATGAGTAAATGTACGGTGCCAAATCATTCAAGACCAAAGCCAAGCAACCATCTTGTTTTCCTCACCAAAATCCAACGGTTCTCCAGGTTTCAGATTCCATTTCTTCCCCCTCTAACAGCCACGACAACACCGAATCAGGACCCTCTTTCTCATCCCAAAGGGTCTCTTGACCTTCTCTCCAAACAAAGTCCCAGTCAGCGAAATCATCAGCCATCGATTCGATACTTTTGTGCCTAGCGGAGATTCCTCCGTATGGCTCAGAGTATTCTACGTTGTTAGACCCAAATGAGGACACGTGGATAGCATCAGGCTCGTCTAATAGAAAACAAGAATTGAAGATGTCGTAGTCATTGAGACACAAAACCCCATCGTCGCCATTAATGCTTGGGTTACAACAACCATCGCCTCCATAGCCACATGGTCCCAACCCAGGTTCCTTGGCTCCACTGAAGCCACTACTTGATAACACCATTGATGTGTCATCTTTGCCTTCTTCTCCATTCTCTATTGCAGTAGTCGGCAAAACGCTGTCATTCAAAGGGGATATTTGGGTTTTAGGGTTTTGGAAAAATTTAGGTTTCATGGCGGATCTGCTGGTTCTTCCAAGTCTACGCTTTGGAGGTTGAGGAGAATTTTCGACGACATTCGTCACCGTTTGTCTTCTAAAGAAATTGTGAAGTTTACGGCTGAGATGAGAATTCCAATAGTTTTTAATTTCGTTGTCTGTTCTTCCCGGTAGATTGCTTGCAATTACTGACCACCTGCAATTTATCGTTAGCATTATTCTAAGCAGTTTTGTTAAAGTGATTTCAAGCATGCAACCCTAAGTCACTAATCATTTAGTTCATACATATTAGGATTATTAGTGTCTAAAACGAGTTAAGGGCAATGACCAATGATATTTGGACTATTTAATCACGAATGTAATGACGAAGACAAAAAAAAATCACGAATGTAAATTATGTTGAGCGTTTAAAACTCATTTTGTCTCAACTCTCAAGTAAAAGACAGGTAATTCTGACAACGATAGGTATAAAAATCTCACGACGTAACTGGGCAACTGTTTTGTTTTATTTTGATTAATGGTTTAGGCCGATCACGTGATTGTATACCTACTATTTGAAATATAAATGACGTCGTATATAAATAAATCAACTTTTGCTATTTAAAAAGTTACCTATTTCCCAGAGTGGAGTGCAACTTTACAATGAGATCATCTTCTTCAGGAGTTATGTTTCCTCTCTTGAGGTCTGATCTCAAATAGTTTATCCATCTCAATCTACAGCTCTTTCCACATCTCTTTAGCCCTTTACAGAATTTGTTCATTTCAACATATAATAACCACGTCAGATTCTGTCATAAGAAAGTAAGCGAGTACTTGTCTTTTCCTAAATGTTTTGAAATATTTAAACATTTTATTTGCGAGGTTACAATCCATTCATTATGTGTGGTAAATTTATGCATTCATTATTTATAGTAAATTTATGCATTCATTATGTATAGTAAATTTATGTATTCATTATGTACAGTAAAATTATGCATTCATTATTTATAGTGAATTTATGCATTCATTATGTACAGTAAATTTATGCACTCATTATTTTTAGTAAATTTATGCATTCATTATGTAGAAACTAGAAAGGGTACACTAAATCACGGGTCTATTATTCAATGGAAACCACTAGAGGTTTATTAAATGCTTTAATTGTCATTTTATTAACAACTCGCCAATGTAAACAAAACAGATATTATATGTTAGCACAATACAAAACGTTAATACATCTAAAAGCCTGTTTGAATTTGATGGATGTTCCCCGTTCACACCTCCTGGCTCCTACAATCAACATTATAGCAAATAAAACTTCTTCTCTAGCTACATTCTCTGATACATCTAAATACTTGTTTTATTATGGTTTCATATTTTCTAATATCTAGAGAAACCAAATATTTCAGCTTTTCCGATATTTTTAAATTTATCATCTATTAAGTGTAGCGCGATATAACACCAACCGATAAGTTAAACTAATATCAGCCTTGAGAAAAATATCCAACTATCTGCATTCACTTATATTGTAGAAGTGAACCACGAGATTAGTTCACTTCTTGATGCAAGTAAACAAAAATTAAAGGAAGATTCTCTTATAAGATGCATGCGACCAAAAGAGATAGAGACTGAGAGAATAGACACTTATATTACCGGCATTTTTGGGAAGAGCACGCCAGGAGCCTTCGCCGTTGGACAGAATGTAGTCAGAGAGAAGCTGGTCTTCCTCTGCCGTCCACCGCCCTTTCTTTATTCCCACCTTCTCACAGCACGGCGCTCTTCCCATTTTCTCCGGCGATAATTAAGTTTCACTCACTTCACTTGACCCTCAAAGTCAATCACTAGTGTCTAGAGAGAGATATTAAAGAGAAGTAACTAAAGTGATGATACCACAAAAAGTGATTGATTCGATGTTCAATATTTATAGGTGGCATAATTACTAGATGAGGAGTGAGAGCTAGGGAGAGGGCGACACGTATCAAGCGATGGAATGTGCCACGTTAATCTATGTTGAACCCGAAGTCGTGGCTCATCCTCGGTCGAGAGCTACTAACCAGTTCATGCTGGCTCGTCCTTGTTCTCTTAGAGGATAGATGGTTAATGTACATCTAGGTTTTTTGTTTCTTTTCAATTTAGTTATACGTTATTAAATTTAACCTATTGTTTTGATTAATGCATTAATTAGAAATGTCAGAGACGTTTTACGTATATGCATACGTAGATTAGATAATAGTCGTATAATTTCAGATAATGGTCATCAAACGATAAAATCATAAATGTACCTTTTTCCCTATAGTGGAAAATAATATGTGAACACCATTTTTTGTTCACGGACTGTAAACATACTTGTCAGCATTTTTCTTTTCGATGGACACTAACTAGTAATTTGGGTGTAGGGAAACGGAATGGTGTTAATGAGCTGGGGGCCCACTCGTGTTAGATGTCTTGACTTGTACCATCCATATTTACTGTTGTCGTCGAACTCGAAGATGCGTATATATATTTGATATGACATGATTGTCAAAACTCAAATGACTAAGATGATCTAGGTTATATAAGATTAAAGGATATTAAATAAATAAGGTCCTGAAATTTTAAGTCAAAGCTTCGATGAATATTAGTAAGATTAAAGGATATTAAATAAATAAGGTCCTGAAATTTTAAGTCAAAGCTTCGATGAATATTAGTTTGGGTTTAGCCACCCTACATCGGTTTCGATAAAAAAAATTGGTCTAGACTCTAGATTAAAAATATCTGGATTTTATTTGGGCCGAGTAAACTAGGGTTTTTCTTTAGACCTATGAAGTTGACTATTACGGGTTTTCCACACATTTATACTGATGGGCCTTTTCTTTATAATTATAAGCAATATAGTTCAGAGTCGTCGTATAAAAGAAACAGTCAGCGATTTGACGACATTTAGTCCACGTGGCTGATATCAATTGGTTAAGTTTGTCAGAGACTAAATCTGATTGGTTAAGCATTGGAGTGTACACGTAAACCGGTGGTGGGATTCTAAAATCGTTTTGTTTGTTTTTTTTTTTTTTTTAATTTCCATATCATAAATCAGCGAAAAAGATCTTCTTTGGTTCTTGTTTGTGAAACAGTGGAAATTCGAATCTAGAAGTTGAAGTCGTTGGGAGAGAGATCTGATTCTCTCCTTATTTCCGTTTCCATGGCGATTCGGTGGCCGGAGCTGTGCTTCGTATTGTTCGCACTTTCTTACGCTATCTGCGTCCTTGCTGGGTAAGCACATCGCTTCCGTTGCCTTAGTCCGTAGAAATGTGTGGATTGCGAAATGCTTATTGAAAAAATGAAAACCAATGGTGTGAATTCAGGAAAAGCTACTACGATGTGTTGCAAGTGCCGAAAGGTGCATCTGACGAACAGATCAAGAGAGCTTACAGGAAACTCGCTTTGAAGTATCATCCTGATAAGAATCAAGGGAATGAGGAAGCGACTCGCAAATTTGCTGAGATCAACAATGGTAATAATTTCATGTTGCAACTTCTAATTCTGCACTCTTGATAAACCCGATTTCGTTTTTTTGAAAAATTGACGAATAGGTGTTTTGTGTAACAGCTTATGAAGTGTTATCGGATGAGGAGAAGAGAGAGATATATAATAAGTATGGTGAAGAGGGACTTAAACAGTTTGCTGCTAATGGAGGACGAGGAGGAGGAGGAGGAGGCATGAATATGCAGGACATTTTTAGCTCGTAAGCTTTTTTTTTTTTAATGTTATCGGCATTTCATTTAAGACATCTTTGTGGCGCATAATTATTGACGCTTCTTTTACTGGAAGATCATAATGGTTACTCTTAGGATCCAACTAGAGGTACAGTACAAGATTCAGGGTCATTAGAATTTTATCGTTCTATTCAATTAGCTGAGTTTTGGTTCTGGCAAACATTTGTCTGTGATCTTTTATTCTTTCTAACCCATCTTCTTAGCATAGAATTAGTGTGTTTTTATGCATGGATAGTGGATACAAATGAATTTGGATCATGTTTTACATTTGTGTTTAAAAGGTGCAGATTGCTTCCGTGTATAGATTATTAATGTGACTTTTAGGTTTTTTGGTGGAGGTTCTATGGAGGAAGAAGAGAAGGTTGTCAAGGGTGATGATGTAATTGTGGAACTTGAGGCTACTCTAGAAGATTTGTACATGGGGGGCTCTATGAAGGTATGTTAAGCTCATATGATCATCACTAATTATACATGTAACTCGTCTGGAAATTGTTGCTCTGATTCAGCTATACTTTAATCAATATGAATTAGTGAACATGATTCCATAGTGTAATTCAGACATTCTTTACGTTTGAACTATGTTTTGGTTACAATAGGTAGGTTTTTACATACAATAAATGCAAACGAAACGACTTGCCTTAAGTTCTCAGTGCGGATGTTCCGATTTAAAATCATCAGGTATGGAGGGAGAAGAATGTGATAAAACCAGCTCCTGGAAAGAGAAAATGTAATTGCAGGAACGAGGTCTACCACAGACAAATTGGTCCGGGAATGTTCCAACAGATGACAGAACAGGTAAGGCTCAGATCTATTCAAGTTTCTCAGATCGTCTTTTTCTGTCTAATATCTAACGACTTATCCCCTTGTCCCCATCAGGTCTGTGACAAATGCCCTAATGTCAAGTTCGAAAGAGAGGGATACTTTGTGACAGTTGATATTGAGAAAGGAATGAAAGATGGAGAAGTAAGTCTTGAAACTAGACAGCCCTTGTTGTAAAATCTTAGATATTATATATTGCTAGTAGCTCTTTAACTCATTTCGATGTATTTATGAGCTTATCGATTTCTCCTATCTTAGTTTCTTAATACCGAATACTTTTTCAGGAAGTGTCTTTCTATGAAGACGGTGAACCTATTCTCGACGGTGAACCTGGTGACCTTAAGGTTAGCCTCTTCCATAAATTTCGCTATCTTTTATTTTACCAAAAATCAAGATCAGAGAGAATTAACCGTTGCTATACATTTGGCAGTTCCGAATCAGAACTGCACCACACGCCCGTTTCCGAAGAGATGGCAACGATCTACACATGACCGTCAACATAACACTGGTAAATAACTTCCGCAAACTCCTTCTGTATCTCTATACAATCATAGACCAAAAATTTGATTCATTTTCTGATTCTACCAATTCTCCCTTCTTAAGGTCGAGGCGCTAGTTGGTTTCGAGAAATCATTTAAACACTTGGATGATCACGATGTTGACATCAGTTCCAAGGTAACAACACTAACATTCTCTAGACGGATAAGAAAACACTCGAGGATGATCATAAAATTATGATATAATAATGTGGGGTAAAATATTGTGTGACGACAGGGAATAACAAAGCCCAAGGAAGTGAAGAAGTTCAAAGGAGAAGGGATGCCACTTCACTACAGCACTAAGAAAGGGAACCTCTTTGTCACTTTTGAGGTTTTGTTTCCTTCTTCTCTCACTGAGGATCAGAAGACAAAGATTAAAAAAGTCCTCGCTTAGGACTCCTCTCTACAAGTTTGGGGGTTAAAGAAGACAACATGTGGTGGTCCTAATGTAACATGACTAGGTTTTCATATAGAAAGAAAAAAAAAAGGTGGGACAAAGCCAAGGACGAGAAAAGCCAGGTTGAGGTTTTGATCGATTTGTCATTTTTGTTAATCAAATTAGTGCATATTTTATGAAGCTTTGGATTATTTCTGTGAATTCTATTTCCACACTCTTTCGTGCGGTAGTTATAATTGAATCAATCAAGAACTCTTCTTTTGTCGGTAATGTATTAATTAGGCGACAAAATTAGGTTATTGCAATAGTTGTTGTGAAGAAAGTCCAACAAATAACAATCACCTTATTTTTGTTCCAAGAAAAAATTCTTGAGACGCTTGTTCACCTTGCACGTGTCCTTAAAAGAGCTCCACCAAGAAAGATCGGAACCCTTGATGAAATTATTAATCGTAACTAATTAAACCCTTAAATAATTATATTGATTTTTTTCTGAAATTGATGCCGCGCATCAATTAAGGCGTGTTAGAAGTTCTTTCAACTGTTTTCTACATCTACAAACATTCATATATATATATATATATTGATTTAATTGAGAGATATCACTGTCAAGGAAGATTGATCGGAGAAGGAGACTGAGAAGAGAACAAAAAAAACGACGTCATTTTGAATCAAACTTGCACGCTAACGTCGGAAAATTCCGGTGTATCAGTAGTACGATCCGTATACGTATGTAAATACGGGTTGTCTATAGAATAGTCGTGGTATAACATTACAACAAAAGAAGAAGGAGAAGAGGTGAATGGAAGGTTTTTTCTTAAAAATGTCGGTGCCTGTAGTATCTCCTAAGATTCCGGTGGGTCCGTCTTTGATACGCTCCATCGGAGGCTCTGTGGAGGAGAAGAAACCAACGGCTGGATCTCTGCCTCTTGCTTCGCGTTGGGTTTCACGTCTTCGGATCGGTAAGAGAGACAAGGGAACGGTTAGAGACGACGCCGTTTTGTTGGACCGAAACGGTAACTGGGTTTTGAAGATTTTGGAAGTTGGATCAATCTGGAAAGGTAAGAGACAGCGATCAGGAGGCAGCGGAGAAGAAGAAGAAGAAGAAGAAGAGGAAGAGGAAGAGGAAGAGGAAGAAGAAGTTACTGACTCGAAGATTTGTGAGGAATGCGATTTCTGCAGGATCGATGATGATGAAGATGAAGAGAAAGAGAAGATGGTGATTGATAGAGATATATTCTCGGAGATGTTAAGGAAAATTCCTGTGGAAGATGCACAGATGTTCGCAAAACTGTCTTTTTTGGGGAATTTGGCTTATTCAATCCCTAAAATAAAGGTGTGACTTTGAGAGATTAAATCAAACAAGCTCTAATTATATACTTAGTTTCTGAATTGGTCCTTTATGTTTTGATTTTGTTTTTCATTGTTTACAGCCTGAGAATCTGTTGAAATATCAGAAACTGAGATTCGTGACTTCCTCTATTGAGAAGAGGATGAGTATTAAGGTTGAGGAGAATAACAATGGCGATGAAGAGGAGGAGGAGGAGAAGAAGCTCATTAACCCAGCTGTTGCTTACAGAATTGCTGCTTCTGCTGCATATCGTCTCTTTTCCCATTCTAAGAATGTGATTCCTTTTGGATCCTCTAAACGTCAAGACAACCAAGCATCTCTTTTGGCCACTGCTGATTCCGTTACAGCTGTCGTGGCAGCGAAAGAGGATGTTAAGCAGGCGGTCGCGGATGATCTCAAATCAAACCACTCACCACCTTGTGAGTGGTTCGTATGTGATGATGATAAAACTGGCACCAGGTTCTTCTTTATTCAGGTAATTTGCTCTTTTTGATTAGTCTTTGATGCTCTGAGTTTTGCTAATATATAGCTTAAGAAAGTACTTAAATGCTTTACAGGGATCAGATTCACTGGCCTCATGGCAAGCTAACCTTCTGTTCGAGCCAGTTTCATTTGAGGAGCTTGATGTGCCTGTTCACAGAGGCATATACGAAGCTGCAAAAGGAATATACGAGCAGATGTTACCTGAAGTTCACGCCCACCTTAATTCCCGTGGCAAGAACCGTGCTTTTCTCAGATTTAGTGGACATTCTCTAGGCGGAAGCTTGTCACTGCTAGTGAACCTCATGCTTCTGATCCGAGGCCAAGTTCCAGCTTCTTCTCTGCTTCCAGTGATCACTTTTGGTTCACCTTGCATCATGTGCGGAGGCGATAGGCTCCTTCAGAAACTTGGTTTGCCTAAGAGCCATCTTCTTGGAATCTCAATGCATAGAGATATTGTACCCCGAGCATTCTCCTGCAATTACCCTAACCGAGCCGCAAAGGTTCTTAAGGCATTGAATGGTAACTTCCGGAACCATCCTTGTCTGAATAACCAGGTAAAATGTGGAAAAAAAAAATCTTAAGCTATTGGCTTCATATCATTGTTTATTGGCTTACTCTGTTTGCCTTTTGCCGCAGAATTTATTGTATTCACCCATGGGGAAGCTTCTAATTCTACAACCATCCGAAAAATTCTCTACGCCACACCCTCTGCTTCCTTCAGGAAGTGGTCTTTATCTCTTAACATCTAAGAATACTGATGAAACCGAAAAAGGGCTAAGAGCTGCAAAGAGAGTGTTCTTTAATTCACCTCACCCCCTGGAGATTCTCAGTGATCGTTCTTCTTATGGGTCTCAGGGAAAAATCAAAAGAGACCATGATATGAGCTCTTACCTAAAAGCCTTGAGGCATGTTATCCGGCAGGAGCTGAAGCAGATAAAGGCTAAGCGAGATCAATGGGGGCCCAAGTTCTTTCTTATAAAAATTTTATGTACAGGGAGAGATTCCTTGAAACTCATAACTAGAAGAATTGTTGCATCAAAGAGTAGTCAACTAGTGATCATCTTCTTTCTCCCACTTAGATTGTTAATTATGAGCTTCTATGGTGCAATCTTTCACCATTCACAAGTGCATTTTAGTTTCTTTAAATGAATGTTAGACCTATTCTGTAATAGATTCTATCACAGATCAAATTATTTACAGAGAAGAATGAAGTATCTCGTGTAAGATAAAAAAACGATATTCTTGCAAATTCTTTCATGATTTTACACGTTCGGAGTCTTTTCTACAGGCATACTCTTACAAAGGGGTAACGAAAGAGATATTTATTCATTAAGGGGGGGGCATAAAAGCTCAGACCTTTGTGAAAAGACGAGTATGAGGAAACTAGAGATTCATCTTCCCTGCTAGATACCAAGAATGCATAGCAAGGCTTCCGAATGACAAAATGTTGGCTAACGATGATAACCCGTGAATCAATCCAAACTTCTTGTTCATGGCAGCTAGCTTAGGGATAGTCTTTGCCTTTTCTCTGTTCTTGGACCACCCAACTTCATCTCCAATGTTGTTTTCCCTCTCTACTTTGTGCCTTTGCTTCATCATCTACACCAAAGTAAAGACTACTGCTTCTTAGGAATCTTGTATGCAAAAAAAACAAAAAGATTGAAGATGGTGTTTGTGTACCACTTACATTGATGGTCATGGGAGTGAATACGAATAAATTGGTGAGATTGAAAACAAAAGCAGATAGGAGAAATCCAAGCTGATACTTCTCTACAGAAGAAGATGACTTCCATGGATGCAAATAACCAAAAGCAGATAGTGAAATTGCGCAGCAAGAACCAACCAAAGTGAAATATGCTGGAAACATCTTGCTCTGCAGATTTCCAAACTGATGCCTCGGCAAATTCCTAATCAATTGTACAAAATATAAGGGAATCACAACTTCGCACCGAACCTAATTCTCTAATTCGACGAAATTGAACGAAGATGATCGGAAGAGAATTCGTGTTTAATTCGATTCAAATGAGTCGAGAGAATATAATTCGTACTTGAACATGATGATCCCTCCGATGAAGGTAGCCCAGAGAGCAGCTCCCCAAGCTGTAGCGAAGCTGAGCAGATGAGCTAGCTTCAGGAAGATCAAAATCTTAGTCGAATTCTCACCATTCGACAGCGATCCGAATGTCTCCGGCGAGAATACAACTCCGACGGCTAAAAACGCCACCGCTACTAAGAATCTAGTCAGCCAACCCATCAAGGACGATTTTTTTTTTTGTCGATCACTCTTTTCTCGAATATATTGTTAGCTGAGACCACAAGGCGTGACACGTTTTGTTAACGTCGAACTGAGTTTGGGGCTTTGGGTAGGTAGTATTTAGTACTAGCCATCTGCATTGACTAAAGTACCCCCTGACGTTTATAACTAAACTATTGAAGCGAAGATCCCTCGACTGAGGGTATTTATGTCAACTACTTCTATTTCAAACCAAGGCCATGAAACATCACTGTTATGACTGGGCCGCGCAGAATGAAAACATCATTCTTGACTTCCCTTAGTATCAATTTTAGGTGTTCGGTTCATTACGTTTCGTACCAAAATAAAATCCAAAATCTAATGCCGATAATTGCCATCTAATAATACCGATGAAACCGTTTAACATAAGTTCCAAACTAAGTAATTGATTGGTAACACAAAACTGTGTCTCAATAAGTCAATATTACCCACGTTATCCACCACATTACGAGACTATGAACATTAACTTATAAGTTAGTCACTACGTAAATAAATAAATAAAAATTTGGCTTTAAAAAGTAATGATCCAAGCAAACAAAAAAAAAATAGCTGCCAAGTTGATGGTATGGAAATATATTTTTACAGAAACAAGTTTTTAAACCCCATTGGTGTTTAAAAAAACGTTTATACTAACTCGTCCACTAGAGTTGCAAACCCTTGTAATAATATCACTGTGATGACTGATGCATCGTCTTGCTATTAGTCAATTAGGTATTGATTTTGCGAAACAGAATATACTAGTCATTATTTTAAACAGCGAGTCTTTTGCCATATCCATTTTAAAAAGCTGTTCATATTCTCATTTAGATATTCAATGGTAGTTGTTGGATAGGACATGTTCAAAATCTTTACTTGTAAGTTGTAACTTGTAAGGTACTTCAGATCGGAAAATTCGATCTAGTTTTCTGTCCACCACTAACCATAATATATTAGTTATACAATCTTGTTTTTGTTGGCTCGAGATGCGTTATTTATCAAGAAACAACAAAAAAAAAATACCCCATCTCTGTACTTCTGACCAAAGTCGAATACCTTATCGTCCTTGATATATAATTCTCAATGTCTGTCTATTTTTATATAGATTTTTTTTTCAAAATTTTCAATTAGTGCAAAAAACAAATAAAGTTTTAAATAAGTAATAAGTACACATGATAGGGTCACATGGGATACACACTGACATCATCATATTCATATACCTGGCCACGACTGATCCTCTTTCCAATGTCCCCAACATCCTATACATCACTTGCTTTTTTATTTTAACTTTTCCCCCCTCAACTTTATTAGTATTCTCATATTCCCTTGATGTATTTTAAGTCGACCACATTCACACAACTTATGCTCAAGATGAACCAATTGGCTTACGATGATATAACTATTACGAACCAAAATTATTTTTCACGTATGTCTTATTTAGCTTACGTAGTCTATGACCAGTGACCTCGAGTCTACGACAAGTTTCGTTTCCTGCCATCTTTATTCCATATATTAATTTATCAAATTCTGCTCTCCCCCTACAACTTTTTTTGTTTTGAGGGAAAAAAACTCTTCCTTCATTTCGAATATTTCCCCAATTTTGGGTAATAAACGAAAACCCAACTATGTATATATATGGACTAGTTATAGTTACATATGTATACTACATAACATATACAAGAGGTCGATGGTGTTGTAAATTTAATAAGTAGGTGGCATAGTATTCCCTGTGGCGTCTGTTATTATAAAACAATGGTTTTCCTTTCAATGATACTTCTGAAACCCCAAATGCAAAAAAATGGATGATAATAATTGCATAACAGATTATAATCTTTGACCAAACCGAACGGCATTTTCGAATTTGGTCAAGATTCTAAGAAATTAAATTAATCATCAACGACCCATCTACCAGATTGTCAATCAACTGTATATCATTTTGTATTCAAGCTTAGTGGTTAATCCATTACCAATACCATTAAATGGCAGCCAAGCTTTGTAGATAAGGTTTTCTCTAAGTATTATTAAGTTGTTGTGTCAGACTCATTTAACCAAATTTTATTCGGACAAATCTCTGAGGAACACCGGTTCAAATATGAATTTATCCTATTAGTATTCCTATGTGACTTCTACTGGAATGGTAATTTTAATATCACACTAGTTTGGTTTTTGATTCGAGAACTAAAGCATTTTCTGCACGAAATTAAAGAGAAAGTAGCATAATAAACTAGAAAGAGACGAATATTTAAAGTAACAACAAAATTCGCGCGTGGAATTTAAATCTTACATATATGCATACGAATATTCCCGGTTAAACTTTTAGCAACTGAGGGCTTCGTATTTCATTGGAATCGGTTGGTTAAAACCGGTCCGAGATAGTAGACTTCCCACGGCGGCAAGATCTCGGCAGAAAACTCCTTGATACGCATTTGAATATCCCGGTTTAGTCTCAGCGAAACCGGTTGTTGTAATTGAAGCGGGCCTTTCAACCGGTTCGGGTTCTTCAACCTTTTTCGTTGACATTTGAGTCAACGCCATCATCTTCTTCCTCTGTTCCTCCTCCGCTATCGTTGCCGCCAAAACGGAATAACCTCTTTGAATCAATCGGTAAAGCAACAAAGAAGACATCTTCGCTCGATCTTTAACGGAATCAATCTGGCTCTGATCTAAGAAGTCGCAGCGTTCGATGAATGCTAAAGCCTTGTCAGGTTTATGCCTGAGACAAAGCAAGAGATTTGCTCGATCAAGCTCCGATCTCGTGCATCTGCGTCTAACTCCGATCAATCCATGATAATCAACGTTCCTAATTTCTCCATTCGCGATTTTTGCTTTCAGTTTCTCAGATTTCGTCTTCAATACGATTAGTTTCCCTGTAATTTCTCTGTATTTCACATTGTGTCGTTTCCACGGTGGTCCGGGAAGTTTCCGATCACGTAAAATCGTGTTGTAGAGTATCTTCAAGTGCTCCAAATCGTGAAGCGAATCTGGAAGACAACGAACAGTTTCCAAGAGTGAAGCTCTAGTCTCCAACGCGTGAATGCACGACGGCTCAAGAGCTAGGGTTTTGTTACAATCAGCGATCGCTTCTGCGATTTTTCCGGTGGATCTATAAGCGGCGGCTCGGTGCATATAGCAATCGGCGAGAAATCCTTGTGGCGCAGGACGACGACGGCCGTCGAGGATTTTGGAGAAGTGACGGATCGAATCAGAGAAAAGTCCAGCGTCAAAGGCTGCGAATCCGGCGGCGCGACGACGGAGGAGATGCTTTGTGTGGGCGAGAAGGTTAGTTACGGTGTCGCAATCGGTGACTTTGCGTGGAGGAGAAGCAGAGGATGACTCGGAGAGGAGGAGAGAGAAGCTATCGTCGGACCAGCTTACACTCAGACGGCGGAACTCGGCGGTAGCAATGCGTTTACCGGTTTGAAGAAGAATCAATGCGTCTTCCATTAATCCTAGGTGGCAACAAGCTTGTCCCAAAACAACATATCTGAAAATGATCAATATACAATATTAAATCATTATTTTCAAATCATTACACTCTCCTACTGATCTTAGTAAAATACAATTATTAAACAAACAAAAATTTAATCTAACTGCAAAAGAAACTTTGCTGTTAATTTTTTCCACATAATATTTTATAACAATTGAACAACTGAAGAGAAAATGCAATTCCAAAAATAATAAATTCTGTAAAATTGTTTTTTTCAATTTAATTTAATTTTCTTTTATTGAAAACGAGGAACTTGTAATAAGGAAAAAGAGAATTTAATTACCTCCATTGTTTATCTATATCGCGGTTTTTACAAATCCCAGCCATTATTTTCTTTTTCAAGTCAGAAACAGAGAAACACTTGAATGAAGATTTACGGCGAGGAGATGAGTCGGAGAGAAGTTTCCGGGACAGCTGAGAAGAAGAGGAAGAGTAAGAACCGTCGTATGAATTGGATCTATCTTCATCATTCTCGGCAAGCTTGAAGCTTGGGATATAATCTTGAAGCATATCAACAACATCCTTGAAACGCCGAAGAAAGAGCAAAGCTCTTGCTTTAAGTTCTAATGCAATTTCCGAATGCGGTGATAATGATAACGCCGCGTCTAGTATATGAATGGCAGAAGCAACCTCGTTTTGCTCCTCACTCGCCATTAAAGATCTTGCGTCCTTAATGTACTTATCAACAAGCTGAGAGATCAAGAATACAAGTAATGTAGTTTCCGTGAATAATAAATGACCATCATTATAGAAGTTATAGAGAATTTGAATACATTTTTCTGGGGTTTGTATTTACCTTCATGTGAGTGAACCACCAATGCTTCTTGTCGCCATCAAGAACATGATAAACATCCATTGTTGGAGAGTAGTCTTCTTTGATATTGGTTGATAATATATAGATCAAACTATCCAAAACCAGAGTTAACTTTTTATGTTTTTACTCTTTCCCCCAAAATTCTTTGCTTCTTCTACTCCAAGATTTGAGAAAAGACAGAGAAGTGCTTATAAAGAAAAGGAGAGAAAAAGAGAGAGAGATGGAGAGAGCTATGACAGCTTTGACCTGAGAGAAATTTTTGATCCTTAGCTGGCACCATTTCTCTTTTTATATATTCTCTCTTAAGTATGTATATTTGATTTATTCTCTAGCTATAATATGTTTATCAATCTCGTATATATCTCATAATCAAATCTCTTATTTTGACTCTTTATCTTATTATGTTACTAGATCATCTCGTGTATATCTCAATCATATTTCTTGTAATTACTCTTAACCTTATTAGTTATTAGATAGCCTCATTAGTTATATGTATGTATATGTACAATTACAATCTCTTCAATTACAATTACAATTTCCTTATCTATATATTTTCTGAGCTCTCTTCACTTTTCTGCTTAGGCAAGGTCTTAGACTAATTATTATACTTTTCCTATGTTATTATGTTACTAGCTTATCTCGTGTGTATCTCAATCATATCTCTTGTAATTACTATTAACCTTATTAGATATCCTCATTAGTCATATGTACATGTACAATTACAATCTCTTCATCAATGATTTTGTTTTCATTAACCTATCTTCTCGTAGCTCTCTTAAGTTTTCTGCTTAGATAAGGTTTTAGACTAAATTATTCTACTATTCCTTAGTTTTCAACTGTAATCTAAGTCAGCTAGCTAGTTGAGAATTTGTAGACTTATGTAAATGATTCACATCATTGTAATTTGTCATATTCTGAAATCGTCATAGTGTGACGAATGATTGCATTAATTCATCGCCCATCTCTTGAGTAATCATGTTCAATTATTTCTTACTATATACTTCAAGTTTTATTTTCTTCAATAGATTCTATGGCTATTATTGTTTGCTAAAAATGAAAATTTAGAGTGGAGCCTATAGTATTGATCATAATGAGATGTTGGCCATGTCAAGAATTATATAGTAATATTTGTTGGAGTTTTTGATGAATACATATGGCTTTTCTGATTTTATACCATCGTGAAATTACGTAATAAAATTAATTGGGGGGACGTCTTGTAATTAATGTTTCTGAGAAAACAGCATGCTGTTGCAAATCATGAAGAATTTTGTATGGTCTACAAACAATATGTACAATGTTAACGTGAATGTAGCAACTATTGCAAGATTATATATATACGTATTGGCTACATTTTATACACTGTGTCATTGGTTAAGAGTCTTGAGACGACTATGCCAGGATGGCTTGTGTTAGCGATCTAGCGAATCTCTATTATTATAATTAAGAAACACTAGAAAGAAAATTACGTGTTAATTGTAGTTAGCTAATAGTCTAAGTTCATTATCTGGTTTGAAAGTGGGTCTAATTAATTAAGGGTAACTGTCCCCATTCTATAAACATGTTAGCATCTTAAGAGGCATATCATGACGGCGTTTACCTAGGTATATCATCATATACATGAATATGTACATATTTATACGTACAAAAATACTCTTTAATGTAAAAGAAAAACGTACATACGCTTTATATTAATCCATATATACATTGATTAGTATTTTTATACATTACGTATAATATATATGCATGTTATCCTTTGTTAATATAGTTACTGCTATCATATATGCAATTTTATAAAACGAACTTTTTATCATTTTAATATATTATAAAACTAGTCAAACACCAGTATATATGTATTTTCATCTAATTAGTTATATATATTTTCAGAAAGACTATATACATCCTTTGTTAAGCCAAATTATCATATCCTTTTTTGTATGTTTTTGTTTCTAGTTAGTTTTATTTTACCATATACACGTCTTGTAAATTAAAGTAATGCATATATATAGTCCACAAACACACAAAATATTATTTGAAATTCATAGAATAGTAAAACTATTCAAGTGGACGTCCAAAAATATTCTACGTACCATTCTTTTACACAATTGGGTTTAAGATGATGGGTGCATTGCCTATGGTGACTTTTACCGAGAGATGGTGTTTATATAGAACCAAATAAGTGTCAAATTTGGCACAAATATTGAGATAGGAATCTATTAATAAATAGTTAAATACTAGTTGCATAATTAACTTCATTATTTATTTATGAATATTGAGTAGAAAATAGAGAATATTACGTTGGGCATCAAACCAATCATCTTGTTTTGCTCAAATTCAGACGATAGAGACCTCTTTTGGATCTAAAAGCTTCGGGTTTTGAACAAAAACTGAAACCAATCAAATAAAAGTCAAGAGAGCTTGGAGGACGGCACGTGTTCTCGGCTTAGATATCACGTGGGAATGACTGATCCATGTGCAGCAGCCCTTTACCCCAAAAAACCAACTTAATTGTTCTTGTATTTTTATTTTTGTTCTTTACCCTAGTCAAATTTAACCGGCTGGTTTGATCGAACGTTAATCAAATTATTCGTTTTGATCACACCTTCATGTTTAACATTTTGTTTTCTTTCCGTATTCCACACACAAATACTTGAGCTGTAAAATCCAAATGTGTTAGCCTGGTACTTGAGCTATATATATATTTTTTTTAATTTGTTAGCCTTATTGCGGTGCGACTTGAACATTTCCAAGCGGCTGGGAACAAGGACGCATTGTGATTTGTGAGTGGTGATCAAAAGCATGTTATCTTTTTTTTTTTCCCGTAATTTTCAATTATTTTCCCATATTTTAAATATAAAATACTACACGTAGTTATCCACAGCTTCGTTTGTTTTGGTTTCCCAATACCTAAAAAGAAGAAAAATGAATCAAATGATAAGTTCACAAAGAGACATAACACATGTAAAACAATATAAACGTACGCACATTATGGTACGTCGATATGTAAAATTGATTGGTCCTCTGTGTAGGACATTGTGATTGTTATATGTCAAGCTCGATTCACATGGGCTTTTCTGCATACATTATTAAAGCAAACTCTTCCATCTTTCGAATTTTCGAAAAAGCTAAGAGACAGCCATTGCATAAGAGTTAATCCCCACACAGTTACATAGTCACGGACAAATGGGTTCACACTTTTCATCGGAATAAACTTTGGTCTCTATATCTATACCTGTAATTTAGAAGTATTCAAAAATAAAAATATTGTTGTAAAAGCACATATACAATTTCCACATGTTCACGTATTTCATCATACAACTTGGATCTTAATCTTACATCAGATTAGTTGATACATTTACTGAAAAATCCATTTAAATCCTTTGATATATGCATCCACTAGGTATAACACTGCATCAAACTAACAGGATGAGAGTTAATAATAATATGTTGCAAATATTAAGATAGAATTTGAACAGAGTTTGTAATATTTTGACACCAAAGTCTATTGATCTGTGAGTCATTGGAGTCATCATCAGCTATCATTATTTAATCACAAAATACTTCATCCTGTGACATTACTCGCTACGATTCCGGTTTTCAACCTCCTTATACCAATCATCTTGTCATTTCACTACAGTTATATTATTTCAACCTATTAACAAAAGATGTCAATTGAGAACAACCATTTCAAAATAACATATGTAAAGCTTGTTTCTTGGGAGTACATGGTGAAAATTGTAACAGCTAATTGCAAATATAATCCATCCGACCAACACAATGGTCACGGAGCAGAGTAAGAGTAGTATACTACGTACATATAAGCAGCATAATGTACTCTCACATGGCCTCATGATGCACTAACATGCAGATTCATATTGAATTTCTATCTTCTATACTTCAAGTTAGAGTTATTCTCCACATAGCCAATCACACTGTCATTTCAAGCTATTGTTGGATATTTCACTTCTACTCCATCATCTCAAGTTATTGGTTCTTTGGGACAGGGAATGTTGTAAAAGTTTCGAACATGTAATCTATAACGTGTATCTATTTAAATAGAGTCGTATAAGAGATTACGTATAACTAGCAGAAAACACTTGTTAATTGATTAACCTGAAATCCATAAATTGCGATCACATGAAGACGAATACCAAAGAAACATTTCGCTATTGAGCCAAAATTCAAATCCACCACAAACCACCATTTAATATCTGAATAAATCAGTTTAAATGAAGATTTCCATCACATTTTTCCATTACTATTTAAACCCGTTACGTATATAAGAAAAAAGATTGATTCAACTGTTACATCAATTGCTTTGAAACATATACAATCATAAGAGTAATTATGAGCTCAATTATTTCGAGGTTGCCTCTTGACGATAATCACTGGACACTTGACTCGTTTTGCGCAATACTCGCTCACACTCCCTAGCAAAGCCCTATCAATGAAGCATAACATAAACCATTATCAATAACCATATTATATCAAAACATTTTGTGTCTTTAAAAGATGGATTGAAACCTTCATTACCTTTTGAAGAAGCCATAGTCATGTGTTCCAATGACTAACATATCTGCTTTAAGTTTCTGAACTGCATTGCATATTACTTCCTTCGCATCTCCCCTGCCTACTCGTCGCTCTATATTAATCTGCACATTAATAACAATTTAATTACTTTTACCTCATTGTTTTCACCAAACCTCTTTGGAACTAGTCCAATTAATATATATTTTGTATTAAATACTGATATAATATGTTAACGTACGCATATGAAATTACTTTTTTGGAATACAACTGACAACATATAAAATGAACTCATAATTAAGTACTATACTTGAGTAAATTCACTATCAAATAATTTATCAAAATTTTAAAATATAACCCTCGAAAAATTGAAATAAGCTTACGTCGGACTCAAAATCTTGGTACACGGTTCGAGATCGGGCCATGACCGATTCCACGAGCTCGTGTTCATATTTCCTCAAGGCTGCAACCGGATCTCCGGTAACTATAAACCCTAAAACTCGACCAAACCAATTCTATAACTAAGCTAAATGATTATTATAAGGGTAGTTAATTAATCAAACGATGTTGAAATGACGAGACTAACCTGCGGCATCAATGGAAGAGTAAACAGGAAGAGGGGGCTTGACGTAGAGGAGGGTGAGGGTATTATTGGAACCATATGGAAAAAGATTGTCAAGACTCCATGAAAGAGCTTCCATACTCTCTTCGCTTTCGTCCACTGCTACTACTATCTTTCTCTCCTTCGTTTCCTCCATTTTTTTTAATGAATACAAATGTTATTTTTTGGTTTCAATTATTAAAGAAGAAAATATCTAATGAAGATAGGCCTGATGGAAGAAGAGTCTGATGTGTTTCTATTTATACAAGTAGCTAGGCAAAACCCACTTGATTTCCGATTTTGGAATTCAGTGTTTTTATTTTTATATATATATATATGTAGTTTTGGATTTTATAAGTATTATAACAAAAAAAAACGTATTGTGCTGATCCCTTTCTCATGACTATTTTACAGTTGAAAAATCTTTATAATGTAAAGGTAAGATTAAAACCCACATTGATTGTCATCTGATAATGAATTATAAAGATATTTTCAGATCTAACTACAATATTTGATATTCGGATATAAATAATTAATCCAAGTATTATAGAATTAAACTACGTACTAATTGAACTATAGATTATGATTTTTTGAACTTTCAAAAAAAAAAAAAAGGACAGAATAATTATATAGATAATGGATAATGTCCTCATATATATAGATTCCAACCTTACGTTGATCTTATAGTTACTCTGATTGACTGATCATGATTTTTATCCACGTATACAAAGATAACGTAAACGCATGATTGACTCAAATAATATCTCAAAATAATTGGTCCCCTCAAAAACTTGAGAAAATACAATGACCATAAAATGAAGATAAGATGCGATTCATACCTTCCACCTAAGAAATTGACACCTTTCACGATCTTTATTCATCTGCGCTTTAAAGCTACTGCTGGGCCCAAGGGTTAAATGGGTAATATAAAGTTATGAACATGTATGTAATCAGACTAATGGGCCTTTAATGGGTCACAATGATTTTCATTTGAAGCTTTCCAATCAAAATGATTCCTAATGGGTGGGTCTAAAGGAGAAGAAGCTCTGCTTTAGCTCCGCCGTTAATCTCAGTCGCTTTTCACCTCCTCTGCCGTTTCTAATCGCCGTTGAGCTTCGATGGCTGCTGCTCCATGGCTATATCTCTATGTCAGAAGAAGCTCTATTAGAACTCCTCTCAGCTCCCATCGACTCCAATGCCTCTTCGTTCGCTCTTTTTCATCAAATTCCGACGAATTCGTTTTCGGTCGAAGCCGCGAAATCGGCGGGAATGAGATCTGCGGCGGCGGAAGGTTAGGAGGAGGAGGAGGAGAAAAGAATGAGCTGTATTCTTGTGCTATCTCTTTGCCTTTTTCTCGATTGCTTCATTCTTCTACTCATCATTCTCACCGTCAAGTTTCATTGTCACACGCCTCTGTAGAAGTAGAACCGCTTGATGCGAGCCTAGGTTTGAGATGTTTCTCCAGTGGTACTTCTGATGGTAGTGATGACGAAATTGAATCTGAATGCGATAATGATGATGGTGGTGATGCAATTGTGATCAACTGTGTTGATTCTAGTAGTAATCAACAAGAGGTAGATAGAGTCTGCAAAGTGATTGATGAATTGTTTGCGTTAGATAGAAACATGGAAGCTGTTCTTTATGAAATGAAAGTAGATTTGTCTCACGATCTGATCGTAGAGGTTTTAGAAAGGTTTCGACATGCTAGGAAGCCTGCATTTAGATTCTTCTGCTGGGCTGCAGAGAAGCAAGGGTTTGCTCATGATTCAAGTACATATAACTCCATGATGAGTATTTTAGCAAAGACTAGACAGTTCGAGACGATGGTTTCGGTTCTTGAAGAGATGGGTGAAAAAGGGCTATTGACTATGGAGACGTTCACTATTGTGATGAAAGCTTTTGCTGCTGCAAAAGAGAGGAAGAAAGCTGTTGGTATATTTGAGTTGATGAAGAAGTACAAGTTTAAGATTGGTGTTGAAACGATTAATTGCTTACTAGATAGTCTTGGGAGGGCTAAGCTTGGAAAAGAAGCTCAGGCCTTGTTTGATAAGTTGAAAGAGAGGTTTACGCCTAATATGATGACTTACACTGTTCTACTTAATGGATGGTGTCGTGTGAGGAACTTGATGGAAGCTGCTAGAATCTGGAATGATATGATTGATCAGGGTTTGAAACCTGACATTGTTGCTCACAATGTTATGCTTGAAGGTTTGTTGAGGAGTAGGAAAAAATCAGATGCTATCAAATTGTTCCATGTCATGAAATCCAAGGGACCTTGTCCTAATGTCCGTAGCTATACCATTATGATCCGTGATTTTTGTAAACAGTCGAGCATGGAAACTGCCATTGAGTACTTTGATGACATGATTGATTCTGGATTGCAACCCGATGCTGCGGTTTACACATGTCTGATCACGGGGTTTGGGACTCAGAAAAAACTGGATACGGTTTACGAACTGCTCAAGGAGATGCAAGAAAAGGGACATCCTGCGGATGGTAAAACATACAACGCGCTGATCAAACTGATGGCGAGTCAGAAAATGCCGGAACACGCCACAAGAATCTACAACAAGATGATTCAGAATGGGATCGAGCCATCGATACACACATTCAATATGATAATTAAATCATACTTTATGGCGAGAAACTACGAAAAGGGGAGAGCGGTTTGGGATGAGATGATGAAGAAAGGGATTTGTCCTGATGACAACTCGTACACGGTTTTGATCAGAGGGCTTATAGGTCAAGGGAATTCAAGAGAAGCGTGTAGATACTTAGAGGAGATGCTTGACAAAGGAATGAAAACTCCTTTGATTGATTATAACAAGTTTGCTGCTGATTTTCACAGAGGAGGGCAGCCGGAGATATTTAAGGAATTGTCACAGAGAGCTAAGTTCTCTGGTAAGTTTGCTGCTGCAGAAATCTTTGCGAGATGGGCTGAGATGACTAGAAGAAAATTCAAACAGAGATACATGGAAGATTGATGACTTGAGACTCGTAACTGCAAATTATTGATTTATTGAGCGAGAACTCTTACTTCAATCAAGAGTATGAATTCACTGACACAGCTTGTACATCCGAACCACAATTGGGTTTGCAGCAAACACTTGAGGTTCTTATGGCACAGTTGAGAACCCATTGAGAAGCATCAGGAAGCCGATACACGAATGGAGAGAACACAAGTTACTTATAAAGCCGAAGCCTCAAACATGTCTCTGCTCTTTGTACTTTTAACATTTGTCCGAAAACCACAAGTATCTGTGACTTGGTTGTAACATGTTATTTAAGTGGGTTTATATTTTTCAAAGGTCTCATTTAACGTTCAGACACACATGTAAGAAAATACTATTGAGAGAGAGCGTTTTAGAAAAATTGAAAAATTATTTTCTTCGAGTTTCTTTTAGATACTTGTGCTACCCAAATTATGGAAGAAGTAAACACAAACTCAAGACTTGAGAGAGAAAGAGAAGATGAAGAATTTGAAAGTTTGAGAGAGAAAGTAAGTAATTTGATCTATGGGGTTTTGGTGGTTTCAGAATCTTTGTTTCTCCAGGGATTAAGAGCTTCTCTCATGGCTTGAGCTTCAGGAGAATTTTCCCACGCTCGTTTCTCTGCTTCTATAACAGTAACCTTGTCGTCTGCAAATTTTGGTAATAAAACTATATTTTATCAAATCAACCAGACCAGTTTAATCTAGAAATAGAACATGAAGATTACAAATCCACAAGAAACTAATAAACTTCAAGCTAAACAAACAAGCATAGTTACAAGATTTTCCAAATTCAATAGGTTTCTACTTTGGTTTTATGAATGAAATATTAAAGCGTGAAATAAAGGAAAGATTAAACATACAGAAACCAGTCTTGATCATGAAGAATTCCATGCCTCCGCCAATAATAGCCGATCCAATCGCGATCTTCATATACCAATCCAAAAATCTCGCCTTCTTCATCCTCCCTTTTTCAAAATAATTTCCCGATGAATCAAAGCTTCAAGGATTTCTCAGATATAATAAGTCCGCAGTTTTTGGCCGGAGGGGTTTGGCCGCAGTTCTTGTTCTTTTGCTCAGATGAACTTTTACAGCAACCCAGAAAGAAAGTAAACAATGTGAAAGCCCTAAACGCTGTCGTATCTTCCTCAAATTTTTTTTGACATTAGTTCGACTGGTCTGTTTGGTTTACCATGTTTGAAAACCGGTTCATATCAAACCAATTTAAGACAACACATTTAATTTCAGGTACCGGTAAAGAGAATTTTCTCTTCTATTAAATTTCTTTTAATTAAGCATCAAAATTTGGCTATCTTTATACCGGATCCGGTTTTTGATTCCTCGTCTGCGATTAATGCAACTTTCAAAGAGTTCACTGATTAATTATTGGATCAACCTGCCAATTACTGTATAAAGATATTGTAACATCATAATTCGTAAACTTATATTACAATGGTAAGGTCTATTAAACGTTAACTAAGCCTATCATAAATATATGAATGTGTGGACTAATATATATACATTCGAAATTTGTTAATATTTGGTTAAACTATAAACAGACAGAAAACAGAGGATGATTACATAATTAGAAATCCCAGTGTTGGTTTCGTACTTCATACCGATGACTTTTAATATGTAGCTCTCTTGTGACTCTATAAGTTTTTTTTTTTAATTTATCTTTTCATTCTAATTTTCTGGAAATTCACATAAAATGAAATAAATATAAGCGATTAAAAAATTTATAATCTAAAAATTAGCCTAATTGGAAAAGCCCAAATCTGTACAGTTGTAAATCTGCTAAACATACGAGAAACTGATACAGTTATTCTATAGGAGGGGCTGTTACAGCTGGCACATTATCATTGGATTAAAGAAATCAATATATTGTAATACACTAGAGAAAAGAACCAAGAAAAAGAAAAAAGTGGAAATAAAAATTCAAAACTTGTCCAGTTTCTCAAACTTTCAAGAAGAGTGCGACGAGTCATTTAGATTCAGTAATCTCTCAAATTTAAGGGTAGGAGTGAAGAGTTGATCGTATCAGTAGTCGTCTACCCTAATTGTGCACATTTCGGTTCAATCATTCTTGTTTCTCCATTTACACACTTGTGAAGCAAGAGCAAGCTCCTCTGCTCTGAAACTGATCAAGTCGCTGAAGATTTTCTGGGTTAGCGAAAAGATATGGATAGACTCAGCAATTTACCAAACGAGATAATTTGCCACATCGGGTCTTTCCTTTCGGCAAAGGAAGCTATTCGCACAAAGGTTCTCTCCAAGAACTGGCGGAATCTGATTATCATCAAACCCAGTCTTGTTTTTAATCCCAAGTGTAAGATTAGCGGAAGGTTAAAGTATTTTGTTGACAGAGTATTGGCTCAACATGACAGTTTCCGTTTAATAAGATTCTCTTTGAAGTTGTCGTATGTGAATATTTCTCAGTATATTCTCGTTAACGCTTGTTTACACAATGTATTGAAGCGTGGTGTCTACGATCTTGAACTGGACATCAACGTTAAAGAAGATTATTCATTGCCTTCTGAGTTATTCACTTGCAAAAGCGTTGTGAAACTCAAACTAGGCTATGGTTTTGCTATTGGCATGATTCCTGAGGATGCTTTGCTTCCTGCTCTTAAGACTCTCGTTCTTGATTCAGTTCGGTTCTATGATACTGATGGTTGTGCGTTCCAAAGACTTCTTTCTGCTTGCCCTGTGCTTGAGGAGTTAGTCATTGATGACCTCAACTGGGAATATTGGAAATGGTCTCGTACTGTTTCTAGTCCGAGCCTTAAGAGATTTACTACTCGGCGTAAAGATTGGGAACCTATAGGTGATGAAGTTGATTTTGAGAGCATCAGTTTTGATACTCCGAGTCTAGCCTACTTAGAATACCCAGATCTTATTCAATATGAGTATCCAGTTGTTAATCTCGGCTCCCTTGTTGAAGCTAAGCTCAATCTTGGTACGGAAGCTGAGTACGACTGGGTTAACAGATCTGTCAATCCAACGAATTTTATTAAGGGGTTAAGAAATGTTAAGATTCTGAGCATAGAGCATCCTGATACGTTGTGGGTAAGTGTTCTCTGTTGTTTTCTACTTTCTCTGTTATATGTTACTGCACCTTAAAATACTAAAAGAGCATCAAGATAAGTTATATCTAGGAACCACTTGAGTATATATATCTATATATATACACATAAGAATCAAAATGTTTAATGAATTTTTTATCCATAGATAGCAATTTGATGAGTGACTAATTTTTTTTTTGTTTTTAATTTTGTTACAGCTGTTGTTTTTTAACTTCAAAGAAGCAGTCCCAACGTTTGAAAACCTGTTACATTTATCAGTTGAGAATGAACCACATTATTGCTGGTCTCCTCTGCAAATTCTGCTTGAGAAATCTCCAAATCTGAGGACTCTCACCATTGAGGTATGCTGAAACCTCCAAAAGCTCACTTGACAAATAAAAGAGTAAAAAAATCATAAAATCTTCAATATTAATACTCAGTGTGTTCTTTTTCAGGGTACATTGCACTATCAAGATTTTAAGGATTTGAAATTTGTTTGCGAATGCTTGTTGGGTTATTCTTTCCTCTTGTCCTGCCCTCTTGAGCTCTTCAAGTTAACCACGTTCAATGGAGAAATCGGAGAGATGGTGCAAATAAAGCATCTCTTGGAGAATATGCCGTATTTAGTACTGTTGGAAGTTCATGTTGAGGCAACAACATATGGCAAAAAGCTGCAGATCATGAAGGATCTCCTAATGCTTCCCAGAGCTTCGTCCAAATGCAAGGTCCAGGTCAAGTTCTCTTGAAAAAAGCAAACTCTAATATGTTTCTTCAACATGAACTTCCATATCTGATAAGAGAAAAAAAAAGTGCCTCTCGTTTGTTGACATGAGAACTTGTTTGTTTTGTATTTTTCAAATCTCCTATTGTTCTGAACTGAACAGTTTGTGTGTCACTGAGTTTGTAAGAGATAGGCTATAAACTGATTTAGATCCATCATTGACAAAAATAAAAGAGACTTGAGGATTTAACATCCAAAGTTAGTTGGGTTCTTATTAAAATATATCCTGTAAACGAAGAGACAATGTTATAGCTCTAAAACGTTGTTAAGAGGGAGAGGCTAAGCGGCCCTATCAGAAAGCTTTTGAAATCGTATGGAATATGGTAGACTTAAACCGCTGTCGTATCCTCAAATTTGACTTGGGTTCGAGTGATAAGACAAATTAAGATTAAAACCCACATTGACTGTTAACTGATAATGATTCATAGAAACTATAAAGATATTTTCAGATCCAACTACAATATGTGATATTCGGATATAAATAATTAATCCAAGTATTATAGAATTAAATTACGTATTAATTGAACTTCGATGGCTGCTGCTCCATGGCTATATCTCTATGTCAGAAGAAGCTCTATTAGAACTCCTCTCAGCTCCCATCGACTCCAATGCCTCTTCGTTCGCTCCGTTTCATCAAATTCCGACGAATTCGTTTTCGGTCGAAGCCGCGAAATCGGCGGGAATGAGATCTGCGGCGGCGGAAGGTTAGGAGGAGGAGGAGGAGAAAAGAATGAGCTGTATTCTTGTGCTATCTCTTTGCCTTTTTCTCGATTGCTTCATTCTTCTACTCATCATTCTCACCGTCAAGTTTCATTGTCACACGCCTCTGTAGAAGTAGAACCGCTTGATGCGAGCCTAGGTTTGAGATGTTTCTCCAGTGGTACTTCTGATGGTAGTGATGACGAAATTGAATCTGAATGCGATAATGATGATGGTGGTGATGCAATTGTGATCAACTGTGTTGATTCTAGTAGTAATCAACAAGAGGTAGATAGAGTCTGCAAAGTGATTGATGAATTGTTTGCGTTAGATAGAAACATGGAAGCTGTTCTTTATGAAATGAAAGTAGATTTGTCTCACGATCTGATCGTAGAGGTTTTAGAAAGGTTTCGACATGCTAGGAAGCCTGCATTTAGATTTTTTTTTGTTCCTTAGTCTTTTTGAGGTCAAATCCGAAAGCAAATTAATTGAGGACAATAAAATTAAATCTATATCTTAATCAAAAAAAAAAATCTATATAGTAAGGGGTTACTTAACGAAGGGGACTAGGGTTTTGGGTTTTGAAGATTAGAAGAGAGTTTTGATAAGGGTTCTCTACGGCTTACAAAAGCGTGGATAGGATCAGTAACCTACCAGACGAGATAATTGGCCTCATCAGGTCCTTCTTTTCGGCGAAAGAGGCTGCGTTCATGGCTGTTCTCTCAAAGAGGTGGTGGAATCTGTTTGAAAACATATTTCATTTATCAATTCCAACCGAACGAAGTGTCTGTTGGAATGGTTTGCAAACTCTCCTAAAGAAATCTCCAAATCTAAAGACTCTCACCATCAAGGCATGACCCGCAAAAACTTCATTGTACAGATAGGTATTCGTAAAATCTTTTTTTTCAGGGTAGTTTGCACTATATGGATGATGATCGTTGGAATGTGGAATCTGTTTGCGAATGCTTGGAGGGATATTCTTTCCTATCGTCGTGTTCTATTGAGGTCTTAAAGATTAAAGGAGATATAGGAGAGGTGGTGCAAATAAAGCACATGTTGGAGAAATTGCCGTGTCTTGAGCTTTTGCAAATTCATATTCAGCCAAGAAGAGATTACACAAAGATTCAGATCATGAGGGCAGAGGGATCTCCTAATGCTTCCTAGAGCTTCGCCCAAATGCAAAGTTAAAGTCAAGTTCCCATGAACAAAATCTGAACATTGAACTTCCATATCTGATTAGAGAAAACATAAGAATTGGTTTGGTTTTTAGTCTTTCCATATCTGATATTATTCTGAATCGAACACAACTTTGCGTTTTTTTCCATGGTGGTGGTCGTTTTTAGTCGAGTTTGTAAGAAAAATGCTAAGCCCATCAGATCAACTAAGCCTATTTAAAAAGCCCACGAGCTAATTTCCGAACTCTGTCTGTGTTTAGAATCGGTAAAAGATGATGTAATCATCACGCATTTAAATTTAAACAAAGAGAGCCGCATAAAATTAACAAAACTAGCTGGTAGACTTTGGTTATAATTAATGGTCGTTTTATAATTGAGGCTTCTGAATTGTGTGTTAGACATTACTTTCGAGAGGAAAAATTCAAAATTCGGAGTATAACTCAATTGTTAATACTTATCATTTTATATATATACATATTATCTTAGGAGGCATCTTTGGTGGAATATTCCATCTGTGAAAAGACGGAGAAACTTCCCTTTAACAAAAAGACTGGCGTCACAGCTTGCGTCAGTCTCTAAATTCCGCATTTAAAATTAAAAGATATACCAAAAGTTATTATCTTCCAATCTTTTAATAATAAAAAAAAGATATTGAAAAAGCATTCGCCAGCTCATCATCATCATCATCATCATCATCTTCTCCTTTAAAAGAATAGGTTGGGGCAACACTATCGCCTTCTTTCGTTTGGCCTTTGATCTTTCGCTTCCTTGCGTTTATCATCTTCTCGATCAGCTAAGTATCGATCCAATCTTTGATTTCGCTTTTCAGCATCTCCTCTCTTTGATTCATTTCCTTCTGTTCTGTCCTCAGATCCAGATCTAGATCTATAATTTGGCTGACTCTTGTTCGATCTAGGGTATTGGTATTGGGAATCTAAAAAAAGTAGGAATGTTTCTAGATTTTCTATGAGCTACTCAATCCTGTTTCGTCGAATTCGTATTCTACACTCTTTCTCCGTCGTATATCTCTACTACACATACGTTTTCTCATGAAGTAATCGTTCTCGATCTGTTCTGTTTCATTCTATCTAACCAATTCTTTTATATATTAGAAATTGGAAATTTAAATTAGAATTTTGGAGGGGGTTTATATACATATAAGGAATCTAAAAGAATTATTATTATATAGTTGTTTTTATTTTTGGTGAGAAAAAAAGTCAACGAAATGGGGTCAACAAGTCCAGAATCCGATAATGATCCGAGGTACGCGTCGGTGACGGATGAGAGGAAGAGGAAGAGAATGATCTCTAACAGAGAATCAGCTCGGAGATCAAGGCTGAGGAAACAGAAGCAACTTGGTGATTTGATTAATGAAGTTACTCTTCTCAAGAATGATAACGCTAAAATCACTGAGCAGGTTGATGAAGCTTCAATGAAATACATTGAAATGGAGTCTAAGAACAATGTCTTGAGAGCTCAGGCTTTGGAGTTAACTGACAGGTTAAGGTCTTTGAACTCTGTGCTTGAGATGGTTGAAGAGATTAGTGGTCAAGCTTTGGATATTCCTGAGATTCCTGACTCTATGCAGAACCCGTGGCAGATTCCTTGTCCATTGCCAACTAATCAGGGATTTTGCTGATATGTTTCAATTCTGATTTTTGCTGAGGATTCTTGTCTAAAGGATCCAAGGAAGCATTGAGATCGAATCTTAGTCTGCTTACTTATTTTCCTCCGTCGTTTTCATCGTTGTGTTTTTTTTTTGTAATGTGATGGTTCAAGTTTTGTAACATCTTTATAAGACTTCAATCTTGTTTTTTTTTTTTTTGCAATTTCAATCTGTCCGGTCTTGTCTGATTTTCTAGTCATAATCGTCTTAGTCGTGTGTCTTCATGTAATTGGTGTCTAATGCTTTTCTGATTGAATTCAAGTTTTCCCTTAACTTCTCTATGCGCATTTGTCTTCGTTTATGAAATATCTAATTACAAAGTTTTAGAGCTAATTGAGTCCCAAAAACAAGCATTCATATATCATATGTTGACAGTGTGTATAAACTGTATGACATAAAAAAACAAACAATATGAAACTGGAACATGATATCGATCAACCTCAATTGTCGTAAGTACGACACTCGCTGGTCTCAGGATTATCTTTGCAGTATTCCTCCAAAGGGTCTGAACCACCAGCTTTCTTCTTGTCCCTAGCGTGGCTAGCTGCTGCGCTAAGCTCCTCCACTTCATCCCACGCAGCTACACACTCTCCGCTCACTGGGTCGCCCGCACAAGTCTCTTGTGCTTCCTTGATACTTTTCTCCACTACATCCGATATCCCTCCTTCCGGAGTTGCTTTAACCGGCTTAAATTTCACCATCCGGTTCGTTGTTCTTGAACCAAGATTCCACGGATTGTTTAAACGAACTGGACCGGCAAGACGAACCGGTCGATTCTCGCTGGTTAAGACGACTCGTTGAGTAGCGATGTTAAGACCAGTAGCTATAGTTGCCATTGTTGGATGGAGAAAATACACGCAGCCTTTGATTTTTTTTTTTTTTTTTTTTTGATAAAAAGAAGATATTTAAAATTGCTAGTAACGACGAAGATATATAAAGTGTGCTTGAGTTTAATTCTGTGAACTCAATTTCTTATCCTCTTTTCACCAACCATAGAGTTACACGTCCTTAGAGATATTATTTTATTCGATCGAACTACGAAATATTCTTCTCATTTTTACGCACCATTGAAAAAATTGCAGCCGTCGAAAAGCCGTTTTTGAAGAATAGTACTGGTCGTTAGATATTGTTAATTTATTATTTCCAAAAAATATAAATTTAAAGACAGGAAAAGTAGAAGCTGGTAATACTCTCTCTTTAAAATAAGAAAAATGAAATGTCAAGAAAGATGTCTGCCATTTAACCATAGCAAAACAATATACATGTTAAACAAATTCTCAATTTGACGTAAACAAATTCTCAATTCAACATCAGATTAGTTTATTTCTTACGCAACCCTTTTCACAGGTAAGTAATCTGAGATCTCAAGAAACCATAAAACAGAAACATCGAGTGAGAGAGAGAGAGGTTAATGATTCAGTCTTCAGCAGCAACAACGCTGATCTCACCTCTTTCAAGCAAGTCATAAAAAGCTCTGGTTTTCCTCTGCTCATTCCAATGGTGCATCTTCCAGAGACCACCAGCAGCTAAACCAAGTGTCAAACCGATAATTAATTCCTTGACAACACTCGGGCCTTTCAATGTGGCATGCGCAATCTTGTGTCCTGCCATTTCTTCTCAACCTAGAACAATTTTTTAAAGCATAGAGTCAATATTAACAACAACATCATTGAGAATTTCACAATCCTAACGAATATAAAGCTGAAAACTTTATTGACAACCAATAAACATTTCCCTCTCTCTATATATAATTACAGAGTCTCTCTCCTATGGGTCAAATATGTTCTGAAAGTATATTGATATGCATATATACGCTTTTGGAAACTAGACACATGTAAAAATTTTCGATCTTTAATTTCTAAATGTTCTTGTTTTATTCAACAGAAGATTTTTAAGGATTCGGATTCATTATCAAAATACACGATACTGCGACAAAATTGGCATCTTTCCCGAAGAAAATGATTAATTTTCCACAGAACCACTTACCCTAAGAAAGCTAACTAAAACCACGACAAGGAAAAAAAAACCCAGAAATTAAGATCCTAATCACATCGATCCGAATCTGATAAAAGTCAATTCTCTACATATCTAGATAGCCCATAAATTCAAAAACAATAAAAATCCCCTAAACGAGAGATATGAAAGGAAGAATAGGGAGTTTACCGAGTCAGATTGCGTTGATGAACGAGTGAGAACAAACGAGATGACAACCATCATCATCTGTTATTCCATCCATTTATTATTGGGCCTTCATATGGGCTTTAGAAAGCCGAAACCAAAGTGTATGGGCCTAGTCTGTTATTTTCATATATATATAAAATAACAGGGGTAGTTATGGAAATTCAAAAGATTCGGTGCTCGTGGTTTATAGAAAAAAAAAAAAAAAAAAACTCCAGCGAAAGTCGTCAGTTGTCCCACCGGCCACCACCACGTTAAATTCGAAAGTCCAGTATGTCACACACACAGTACTGTACTAAACTAACTCCAAATTATCATTTATCTTTCCTTCTCTCTCTTATCCATTTTTGTTCATTAATTATTGTAATGTACGAAGTTGTAAGAACGTCATTATCATTCCTTTACCGAATCCTTCTCTTATGCCCCCACGAACCCAACCACCGTTATCGATTCCCAATTTCACTCTCTTCTATACATAACATAACATTATTATTATTATTTTTGAATTGAAACTCTCTTGATTACTACAATATTATGAGAGTGTTTCTTCATTAACAGAGAAGAAATAAAAAAGAAAGAAAAAAGAAATGGAGAGGCAAAGGAGTTTCTCTGTCAAGTCCACTAGAGTCTTAGCATTCATTATTACAACAATCTCATCCGCCATTGTTTTCTTAACTTTCTTCTCCATCTCCTTAATCAAATCCAACTCTTCTCTTTACCCAACTACAAACGCTAACTTCCAGATCGAATCCAGCCCTCTATCAGCAATTTCCGAGGCTAACAACAACCTCCATAGCTCCTCCGCCTTCGATTCTTCACTATCAAGCCCGATTCTGATCTCTACCCATTTTAACCCACCCGATAACACTTCCGGGTCTCAGAAAATTTCGGGTTTTGAGCAGAAGACTCGCGGCGAGAGTTTGGTTAAGGATATTGCTAATTTGACTTCAATCAAAGTGATTCAACTTCCGAGCAAAAATGGTGAAGAGAAGAAAATTAAGAGAATCGAAGAGTGTGATGTTACGAAAGGGAAGTGGGTTTACGACAGTGACTATCCATTGTACACAAATGCGTCTTGTCCTTTTATTGATGAAGGATTTGGTTGTCAAAGTAATGGAAGATTGGATCTTAATTACATGAATTGGAGATGGGAGCCTCAAGATTGTGATGCTCCCAGGTTTTAATTCTTCTTCCTAATTTTATTTGTTGTTGTTTTCCTCTTACTGCTTTGATATCTCTATCGGAGTAGTAATGATTGGTGATAGTGACTGATAATGAATATTTTGGATTCATAGTTCCTCCACTCACCATTTAATGACTTTGAGATAGTATTAATAAGCTTTTTCATAGTCCTGATTTGGAAACTGTGGCTATTTTTGGTATGTGTGAGTTTAGGTTCAATGCTACAAAAATGCTGGAAATGATAAGAGGAAAGAGGCTTGTGTTCGTTGGAGATTCAATTAATAGAAACCAGTGGGAATCTATGCTTTGTTTGTTGTTTCAAGCTGTTAAAGATCCCAATAGAGTCTACGAAACACACAACCGAAGAATCACCAAAGAGAAAGGAAATTATAGCTTCCGTTTCACGGTACATGACTATGATCTAAATGCACCATCCATTAGTGTATTTAAATTTGTGATTGTTATTTAATGTTATGTTTGTGTACTCGATTAGGATTATAAATGCACTGTGGAATTCTACGTTACGCATTTTTTGGTCCGTGAGGGTAGAGCAAAATTAGGAAGGAAGCGAAGAGAAACACTTAGAATCGATGCTATGGATCGAAGCTCTTCCAGATGGAAAGGTGCTAATGTCTTAGTGTTCAATACAGCTCACTGGTGGTCTCATTACAAAACAAAATCGGGGTGAGTATTCTTGACTTTAAACATCAGAAGACTTATGAATCAATGTTCTGATTGATTAGTTTGAGTTCGCAGCGTCAACTATTACCAAGAAGGAGACCAGATTCATCCAAAGCTTGATGTATCAACCGCTTTCAAGAAAGCTTTGCAGACTTGGTCATCATGGGTTGACAAAAATATCGATCCAAAGAAAACTCGGGTTTTCTTTAGAAGTGCCGCACCTTCTCATTTCAGGTTTGTTTCTATCTACTCTATGGTTTAAAAGACCGATCTTTGTTTCGCCATTTATCATCTTTGTATTGTTTCTTTGGACAGTGGAGGAGAATGGAACTCAGGAGGCCATTGCAGAGAAGGCAACAAGCCATTGAACCAAACCTTCAAACCAAATTACTCCGGTAGAAACACTATAGTTGAGGAAGTGCTGTTGCAGATGAGAACACCTGTAACTCTCTTGAACGTTAGCGGTTTATCTCAGTACAGAATCGACGCCCACCCTTCAATTTACGGAACAAAACCCGAAAATCGGCGTTCAAAAGCTGTTCAAGATTGCAGTCATTGGTGTCTCCCTGGTGTTCCTGATACTTGGAACCACTTCCTTTACCTCCATTTGCTCCATAAAACGATAAATACAGTTGCAAACTAAAAGCTCAAATTACTTTTTTTAGAAATTTTTTTATGTATAGGGATGCTCGTTCCGGGTTTGCCGAACCAAAACCATACTGAAAACCCCAATATGAAAACCGGAATGAACTTTATACATAATCATTTATCATCTCTACAAAAACATTTCTGTATATACGATTAAAAGAGTATCTATGGAAAAAAATTTGAAAAAGGGAATATGAAAGTTTGATCAGTTTACACTTTATATATAATCATATATCATCTCTACTAAAACATCTAAAACATTTATGTATATTTTAGGGTTTTCTTCTAAAAAACCATCAATCTTTTTATTTTTTGCAAGTTCGACCATCACCTCAAATTTGTGCAAGTCAATCTCATGACCTTGAAAGTCACCCGCAGTATAGTTATACAAAACGAGAATACTGTTAAAAACTGACCGATTATACATCCTTAAAAACTGACCGATTAAAAACTGACCGATTATCCGATTATACTGTTAAAAACTGACCGATTAAAAACTCCGTTTGATACTGTTAAAAACTGACCGATTATACAAAACGAGAATACATGTTGTTTTGTTGTTGTTTTGTTACACATGTTGTTGTTTTTACTTTGCAAAACAACATGATTTTTAACTTATTATAAATTATGTTTAAAATTAAGAATAAGAAATTTGGGGAAAATTAAAATTAGGGTTCTTCATCATTCATAATTAACGTCATCTTCTCTTGCTCTCATGAGACTTCTCTCTTCAACCGTCGTTCCTCGCTCCGTAAGAGCCGTTCGCCCGGATGCTGCTGCTTCTCGTCTCTTCAATACCAACACCGTCAGAAACTATGAAGATGCCGATGATATGAACAGTCGCTCAAACCGACCAGTTTCTCACCGCGGCGGTGATTTCTTCTCAAGGAAATCCTCTTCTCATCCACGATTCCTCCATAAGTTGCATCCAATTTTGCTTTAGTTTCTCCCAGATCTATTATTCTCGTCGAAATCAATTGATTTGGAGTTGTTACATGGATTCAGATATCTTCGATCTGTTTACTCAGACGAGAAGCTTGAGTCAGGTGCTAAATTTCATGGATGAGTTCAGCGAAAATCCTATAGTATCAGCTATGCGTGGAATGGGAGCTTCTGGGGTTAGACGTGGCTGGGATGTGAAAGAGAAAGACGATGCGTAGCATCTAAGGATAGATATACCAGGATTGAGTAAAGAAAAACTATAATTTTAGATCTGATTCAGTTCTCCGTTAATTATGAATGATGAAGAACTAATTTTACAATAAAACAAAAACAAAGCAACATGTATTCTCAAATATGCAAAATAGCGTCGTTTTGCATAATCCGTCAGTTTTTAACAGCATCAAACGGAGCTACATCGACGATATAAACATGGACTATATTGCGGGTGACTTTCGAGATCATGGGATTGACTTGTTTTTTAGGTTGATGGTTTTTTAGAAGAAAACCCTATATTTTATGATATATATATATATATGTTTATAGACTATACATATAAACTTTATTAGTTGCAAAAGGTAGTTGTTATAGTTGAAACAATGTCTGTTTTTTGTAGGTTGGTCGAGTGATTTGCCAATAAGTGTGAGACTTGGAAGAGACATGGTTACAAGAACATACAAAGTAATCTTGATGTATGAATTTGATCGTACGTTTGTCAAGACCGAATCCTTTAACCTCGACAATGGCGAACGAAGATACGTCTACTTCCCCATTTATTACCGTCAACTTGACGATAATAGAAGTATCTGATGTGCTACAATATCCAAGTGTGGACGTATGGAGTTTGAAGCAAGAAGATCCGAGTGTGAAGTGGGAAAAGATTTTTTCAGTTAATATTTTACACACAGATAATTTAAACGTAAACTTTTGGAAGCTTGGTTTAGCATGTCTACAAGTAAAGAGTCAGCTTATAATATTTCAGAAGATCAAGTCCCCAATGATCACTACAGTGCCGTGTTATACATGGCAAGATTGGGTTCTTCGGTCTAGGTCCATGGTCAAATTTGATATTCATCTCACTTTTGAATTCCATATATCATGCGTACTCGAACTTCTTCCAAGTTAAACCCCAACAAATTTTAATATTGATTTCTGAAACATTTTTACTTGTCGGCCATTGCTTTGGTACGGGTTGCAGCAGCCAAAAGCCCAAGGAATCAACCCATTTAGAACTAATTTCTACTTCTTGGGCTCAGCTTTGATGATTAAATATTGAGCCAGACTTTCTCTGAATTTTCTTAGCAATCTAGAATTAATCTCTGTAGTCGATATATTGTACACAAGGGTTGATTAAGACTCGTAAGCCCAACAAATCAACACATTTTAACTATAAGCCAAAAAAAAATAGAAGCTCTCACGACGTGGAACCAGAACCAAATCAGCAATGTGGCATCAAAGAGACTAATAACCGTGTAAACCTAATTCTCCTACAGATTGTTTTCCATTGGTGTGAAAGGAACGTTCCTGGGGCTAAATAACCTATATGCAATTAAACCCGAAACAGCAAGAGAAATTATGGACATCACAATTGCAGAAATGCTAGTCCCATCGCTAGAGCCCTTGACTGTTGACGAGGTGAGACCTGACGAAGAGCCCGAGGAGATATCTAGCGGTATCCAATCGCAATTGATCGTGTAGTGTCCTGATCCGTGCCACGGTTTGCTGTCCATTGGGTACCAGAATGCAACTGACATTTTGGCCGGTGAGCCAAGCGTGAACTGAACATCCTGTCCATATCAATCTAAGACGTTAACTTGCAGACGAAGATGTTCTTTATACATAACTCATACAGACCAGGTACAGTTAGATTTTTTGTTCCTACAAGTGTTTGACACATGTGGTTTTGGTTCAAGAGTAAATACTGATTCACAGAGGTAAGAACGTTTGCAGGTTATGCTATTTTTTATAGAAGGGATAATGGTAACCGAACATGGTTTATCCGAGTTGAAGATTTACTCACCTGTTGGAGACGATCCATAGTCCTCAAAGGCCTTGAGAACTCAAAATAGTAAGTTCCTTTCTGGCCATCTGGCGTATAAGGGCTGTCTTCCTCTACATAACCTGTTGGGAACTATAAAGATAAGTAACCAGAAGAGATGCCTATGGCTAAGAGATGGTTATAAACATCGAGCCTTAACTCAATTCCACCTCTCTTTTTTTTCCGTCCAAAACATAATAGTACATCTCTTTTTAAGAACTCAAGGATCTGATTATATAGATATGTAAGACTGACCTGATTGAGTAGTAAAGCTGCTGTGCCACCACACTCCATGCCAATCATTCTGTGCGCTAGAATCATTTCCTACCAAATCCATGGGGATCACAAAATTGAAATTTACACATTAGATCGCTGTTCAAGTTCTTGAGTAGCTAACACCTAACTAAAAAACAAATAATTTATAATCTTAAGAAATTAAGGGACATCTTATATAGTTGGGAAAACACATAAGAGGAGTAAGAACCAACAAAATCTGAATTAAATGATTGAAGTGATATAATCAATTGCTAAGCTTCCAAGAATCAACGCAAAAATAGGTAATTTCTGTTCTTGGCTGAAATTGGTTACCCCATAATATTCCGTAATGTCATCATAGAAAATTTATATTTTGAGCGAAAATATAACGCCCACTCATCCAACAAGTACCTGCGGCCCCAAGACCATCAAGGTATCGACAATGCGGATTCCATGAATAAGTGTCAACCAGGTGACCAAATCTGTTCATATGAAAATAGACAGGCATTTCAATAAAAAAAAATTAAACGGAGGTACAGATAAGCCACTTAATAAACAAATAAGGAACTGAACTAGATTCACTGAATTGGTACAACACCAGATCACTACAATCACCTGTCACCGCCATTTCCTTCCCTGTTGTCTATTGGATTACCACCATAAAGGCGTCCTGGAATAGCATTTCCAATGGAGAAATGCATAATATCAACCTCGAAACCTCTGCAAGCCTTGCTGGTACACGAGTCTGTCCCTTCTTTACAACCACCCATCTTGTGGAGAGTAGAAGGTTGACATCAGTTGTTTCATGTAAAAAAATCATGGATCTTAAATAAAATATTTGAACAAAATACTCTAGCCACCTGAGAAACTTACATTGTGATAAGTAGCTTGATCACCAATTGGGAACATGAGAGCTACTGAAGGACACTTCTTGTTTTCACTGGATTTAATGAAGCAAGCAGTTCAGTACAATAGTAAAAGACTTGCAATTCAAAGTTATGTATAAACCAAGGACTATTTCAATATCATCCGAAGCAGTACATGAATTTGTATTTTGAAGCCTCTGTATCTAAGAACGTAATAGACATGCCAGAGCGTGACAACTAATGACTAAATTCCAAGTTTCAAGAATCTCAGAGACTAACCAGATCTTACCCTTTATCATAAGCGTAATTTCCATCAATCTCAAGCATAAAGTAAATATCTCGACCATCATGCAATGCCTACAAAGAGAGATCCACACCATTAAAAAAATGTTAGGAAAGAAATCGAACTCAACGTCCCACTAAATTCAGATTATCAATCTATACAATCTACAAGTAACGTCGCAACCAATACTACAATGCAAATCCAATTCGAATCAACACATTACCTTGACCGTCATTTTTCCGGCGTCATACTCGTGGTCAGCATCCGGATCAAGTGCAGGTCTAAGCGGGAACTCGGAGCCTTCAATGTCCTTCCAGTCATCGTTATGACCATCGAGGGTGATAATCCCCGGTCCGAAATCGGCCATGACCTGGATCTCCGAGTCCGATTCACAACTCCATTCGCCGGATTCCTGGTGCGACACGACGGTCTCCGCTCCAAATATCAAGAGCCACGCTACAACGAGGAGGTGAAGCATTGTTTTTATTTTTGTTTTTATTTTTTTCGGAAGATTAGTTTTTACAGTTGACTGGCGATTACTTATCAAAACATCTCTCGCCCTCAATGACTGACTCTTCAAACGGTAAGCAAATCTCGACAGCTGTATTAATCAAACAGAAGTATTATTATTAGACTAATATTATGAATTTATGATCATGTTTGAATGGGCCTTATAAAGCCCATTAAATCTTCAATAGTCAAGAACCTTATAAAAAACCCAACGTCGATCTTTCAGATCGGAGTCATCGGATCCGTGCTCCATTGACTAATTACTCGGAGCTTCACCGGAGCTTCACATCGAGAACAATGGCGGCCAGTGCGAAGTCTTTGATCATCTTCCTCATAGCTATTTCTACAGTGTACTGTGTTTCTGCGGATTCGATAAAAGGCTGCGGTGGTTTTGTCGAGGTTTATCTCTTTTTCATGTTCCGATTCATTTTATCCATCGCTCTGATTGCCTCCTGATCGATTAGTAGATATTGATACTGGATTATTGAGGATGTTTGCTTCCAAAGTGGATTCAGTTGAGTTGAGCTGAGCCTGCTTAGCACTTTTACGTACTTGTATCTGAGATTTTTCAATTCTGTATCTGAGGTTGAGTATCTCAGATTTTGTATCTGAGGTTAAGTAGCGATAAGTACGATCGGATCTGGATTTTACATTATCAACGCTGCTAAATTATTAAACGTGCAGGCGAGTTCGTCTTTGGTCAGGTCTCGTAAAGGAGCGGATGGGAAATTAGATTATTCTCACATCACGGTAAGAATTCAATTTCCTGACTATCATTTGTCTTTCTTCCTTTTTCTGAGTGAGGTTTCATGATTTGTTTCTTTGCTCCCCTTTAAATTACAAGGTTGAGCTTCAAACAGTGGATGGATTGGTAAAGGACAGTACACAGTGTGCCCCAAATGGGTACTATTTCATCCCTGTGTATGACAAGGTATTCATCAAACCTTATCTTTCTTTCTTCTGGCCCTTTCAACGATGTATTGGGTGAATCGAGTGTTGCATCTGTGCTGCACATGATTTTAACGCTTTCTTCTTTTAGGGCTCATTCGTTCTCAAGATAAATGGACCTGAGGGATGGTCATGGAACCCGGATAAGGTTAGTCTCTTCTTCATTATTTTTCTCAAGGACTATACACCAGGCTTGTAGCTAGCTGTGACATTAATTTTGGTGTCGCAGGTCTCTGTTGTCGTTGATGATTCTAGTTGCAACAACAATGAGGATATTAACTTCCGCTTCACAGGGTTTGTTTTACTCTATGAGTTTGCCTCTTCTTTTTCACCTTTTTAATTGGTGGTTTGGTCATTTTTCTTCCTTAAGTTTTCATATTTTATCCTTTTATATATTGCAGTTTTACTTTATCTGGTAAAGTCCTTGGAGCTGTTGGTGGGGAGAGTTGTGTGATTAAGAATGGAGGCCCAGCCGATGTCAATGTTGAATTGCTGTCTTCTGATGGAGATCCCATTGCTTCTGTTCGCACGTCATCAGATGGGAGCTACTTATTCAAGAATATTATTCCAGGTATGGAGTCTCATTAAGCTTTCAGTTAGAAGTTTTCCATATTGTAACATCAAAGATCAAGTGCATACATATTTTTCAGGTATCTTGTGATAATAACATACGAATCTGTCTGATTGGTTACAGGAAAATACAATATACGTGCATCCCATCCAGATCTGCAAGTTGAAGTTCGCGGTTCAACAGAGGTCTCACATCTTTTTGGTTTTGCATTTTTTGTATTTAACTTTTCTGTTGAAAATTTGCCTGATCAACCTTTTTGCATATGAGTACACTTGCCCTTCTCTCTCTTTTTTTTTTGTTATATCTGTTTCAATATATTTGGCTTCAAACTTTTAATTCTGTATGCTAATAGTTGAAGTATCTCTATTTACCTGTAGGTGGAACTTGGATTTGCAAATGTCATGGTGGATGACATATTTTTTGTCCTTGGTTATGATCTCAAGGGGTCTGTTGTTGCTCAGGTAATGCCTCTATTGCCCTGTTTTTTTTTTCTTTTAGTGTTCAAATCCTGCTTTCGTTGGGTTGGTTCGGTTCCTGTCCATCATGCACTTGCAGATAATTCTCAGTTCTGAATGTTTGATGGAAATCATTTGTTTCCGTTTGTAGGGAAATCCAATCGTAGGTGTTAATATATATTTGCATTCAGATGATGTTTTGATGGTAAATTGTCCCCAAGGAGTTGGTGATGCTGTTGGAGAAAGGAAGCCTCTCTGCCATGCGGTATCCGATGCTGAAGGAATTTTCAGTTTCAAGTCCATCCCTTGTGGTAATCACTGTTCAATTATCCACGATCAATTCAATGAGTATTCATTTTTAATTTAAGCTTTAGTCCTGAGGAATTCTGTATTGTGTAACACAATTGAAATGACTATTTAGCGTGATGAACTTTAATGACACTTGAAATTCTGGTTGCACTTAGTTTCTATTGAGGTATTTTTTTGTCACTTTATTTTTTTCTGTCTTCAGGAAAATATAAACTGGTGCCACATTATAAGGGTGAGAACACGGTTTTTGATGTTTCACCTCCTGTGATGCTTGTTTCCGTAGAGCATCAACATGTGACTGTTCCCAAAAAATTTCAGGTCAGATATGCCGCTCTATATTTCTATAATTGGACTCTGCTTACATGTTTCTTCCACTAAATATGCCGCTCTATATTTCAATAATTGGACTCTGCTTACTTGTTTAGTTCACTAAATATTGAACTGAATTCTCCTTTAGGTAACCGGATTCTCCATTGGAGGTCGTGTAGTTGACGGTAATTCAATGGGAGTTGAGGGCGTTAAAATTTTAGTAGATGGTAGTCTAAGATCTGTCACGGACAAGGAAGGATATTACAAGCTTGACCAGGTATAATTAAATGCTATTTTCAGTTTAAAGTTTATACGGTATACCTTGTTTCAGTTGTAAACCTGGTAAATTGGTTGTTACGCAACTTCTCCTTGTGATTTTTTGGTAAATGTTTTTAGGCTTCTATAATCTAGAGTAAAAATATGATTAGATTTCTAAAGTATATGTACTAAGCAAAGGAAATGTACTTTTATATATTTCAAATTATTTGCCATGTAGTTTTCTTTCCACCACCCTTCAATTTCATTTCTTGCTGTTGTGATCAATAGTTTTAACAGCAGGGGATGTATTGTAATATTGGTTAAATTCCTTAGGTTACTTCGAATCGGTATACAATAGATGCAGTCAAGGAGCATTACAAGTTCGACAAACTGCAGAAGTTCATGGTATCACTAATTGCTCCAGATATGGCTTTACCTCACTCACTAGAAGTTAGACAACTAAAGCAATCACTTAACTTGTTTGTTTAGGTTTTACCAAATATGGCGTCACTTCCAGATATCAGTGCTGTATCGTATGATATATGTGGTGTGGTGCGGATGTTTGGTTCTCGTCACAAAGCAAAGGTAATTCTTGTTCATATTGATATTTCTCTGTAGATATTTATCTGATATCTCTCATGTTTATGTTTTAATATTTTGAATCTAGGTAGCTTTGACTCATGGACCCACAAATGTCAAACCACAAATGAAGCAAACAGATGAGACTGGAACCTTTTGCTTTGAGGTTAGTATATCCACTAAACAAAGTTAATTTATCAAGTTGACTCCCTTGATTCTTTGAAGAGTTGTTTCTGGCTTATGTGTGTTCTCGTTGCCTATCTGTTTATGGATGAGTTCTCTGTTTCTTACTCTATTACATGTTCTTTCTTTATTTATTTTCTTGCTACCATATATATTCCAGGTTCCCCCAGGCGAATATAGGCTGTCTGCTTTGGCTGCTACACCAAAGGGTGCTTCTGAGCTTCTGTTTTTACCAGCTTATGTTGATGTTACTGTCAAAAGTCCTTTGTCGAACATAGAATTTTCTCAGGTGATTCGCTGTGAATGACTCCACTCTCTTGAATTATTTTTTGTAGCATCAAATTGATAGGAGCTAGATGGACAATACACTTCCACATGTTCAGGGTGATTTTCTTTCTTTTAAAATTTGTGGGTGTTAATGCAGGCCCGAGTCAATGTGCATGGTTCTGTTACTTGCAAGGAGACATGTGGTCCGTCTGTCTCAGTGGCGCTTGTGGGAGTAGCTGGTGATCGTGGCAGGAAGACAGTTGTTTTAACCTACGAGAGTAGTCAGTTTCTATTTTCAGACATATTGCCTGGAAAATATAGAGTTGAGGTGGGCTGCATGGTTTCTTCTCAAAATTTTCTCCTTTTGGGAACTTCTGTAAGAGAGTCAGAAAGAGTCATATTACTAGCCAAATACTTTTACTAATTGTCACGGTTGATTATTTTAGGTCAAAAGCATTTCACCGGAAGCTGCATCTGATGAAGACGGTTGGTGCTGGGACAATGGCTCCATTGATGTGAATGTCGGAACTGAAGATATCAAAGGGATTGAATTTGTCCAGAAAGGTTACTGGATTAATATTATCTCCACCCATGAGGTGGATGCTAGAATTGTTCATCGTAATGGATCACCTACTAATTTGAAAATCAAGGTATCCTTTTTCCGGTAGATTCTCAGTGAGTTTTGTCTATATGGGGTGCTATATTTAAACTCTGTGTAACCTACTTTTTTTCTTATTTTTTGGTAACTGCAGAAAGGTTCACAGAAAAAATGTGTTGAGTCACCTGGAGAGCATGAGCTTCAGCTTTCTGACTCATGCATGTCCTTTGGGAGCAATTTAATAAAGATAGATGTCTCCAATCCACAGGTTTTAGTTTGTAATGTTTTCCCTTTTGTTTCAACATTCTTTGGCTTGTCCGTCATTTAGCATCTATATGTTTTTCTTTCTGTAGCCTATTCATCTGAAAGCAGAGAAGTACCTCCTCAAAGGTCTGATAAATGTGGAGCCTAGTTCAACCGTGACAGAGTCTGAATTGCCAGAGAAGATCATTGTTGATGTTCAAGACAAGGATGGAAATGTTATCAACAGTATTGCTGCCAAACTTGCATCTGATGGGCGTGGCATTTATGAGTACTTTACATGGGCAAATCTTGGTGAAACGATTAGCTTCGTTCCTCAAGATTCTAGGTATGATCTGCTCATTTTGATTTCTGGGGAACTATGAACTAGACTTCAAACGTCTGGAGTCAAAAATGCCTCAGGAATGTACATAGTTCATAGAAGAGAAATTTCAAAATCAAATTACCAAAACGTGTTTTGGGTGCCTGAAGTTTTCTCTAATATTTTTGAAACTATAATTCTTTTCAAGTTTCTTCAGCTGTAACTGTGTTCTGTTTCAGGGGTGATGTGGAGAAGAAGATGTTGTTTTATCCTAAAGAGCTTCAGGTTAGTATTAATTAGAATTATTGCTAGCCATAAAGGAATCTATAATGGGCAGATCAAGCTTAAATTATGTTTCTTCTTATAGGCTGTAGTGTCAAATGACGGCTGCCAAGCTTCAGTTTCTCCATTTACTGGTCGGGTTGGTCTTTACATACAAGGATTGGTTTCTCCTCCTCTTCCTGGTGTTCATATCAAGGTTTCCGCTGCAAAAGACAGCCTTATTTCTTCACTTAAGAAAGGTGAAGTAGCTATCGAAACAAGCACGTCCCCAGATGGTTCATTTGTTGCTGGGCCTTTGTATGATGATATACCATATTCCACTGAGGCTTCAAAGGTTGGTTTATATTATACTGATATTCTTTTCATGTTCATGTAAATTGACCTTGAAGTGATTTTTTTTCACCTTTTTAATCTTAGGTTAGATCTCATACATTTGTTACGCTGAAACTCTCACTTACATTCATTTGCTTAAAAACATTGTTTTCTGATCTTGGCTTACTCATGCAGCCTGGCTACCATATTAAAAGGCTAGGACCATATTCCTTCTCCTGCCAAAAGCTAGGTCAGATCTCCGTGCGCGTATACTCAAAGGACAATGCCGGGACATCAATCCCTCCACTATTGTTATCATTAAGTGGCGACCATGGTTACAGAAATAATTCCATATCTGGCGCTGGTGGCGTCTTTGTATTTGATAGCTTATTCCCTGGAAATTTCTACTTGCGTCCCCTTCTTAAGGTGATTAACCCATACGCCCATATATTCTTAGCAAAGCACTGTTTGACAATGTTATGACTGGCTGTGATCTGAAATAGAAATGTCAACAGCTTTCAGTGAGAATATTCTTTTATGGCTTTTTCAAAACGTAAAAGTAACCCAAAAGAAACAAAGGATAAATATTCTGATTATATGTCCTTTGCCTCAGGAATACTCTTTCAAACCTTCAACACTGGCTATAGAACTGGGTTCTGGGGAGTCCAGTGAAGCTGTCTTTGAGGCTACTCGTGTTGCCTACAGGTTTGATCTAGTCTAAGTCATCTTTTTCTCACTATTCTTTCCTAATTTTACTTATGACAAAAGAAGCTGTTGCCTTAATTACGTTCTGGAATAAATTCACTTTCCTAATCCTAAAACTTTCTAGGCTCGTTTTTTTAAAAGTATGATTGCACCAGGTCGCAATTCTCCTGCCATAGTATTATAGCAAAACACTTTATTTGATACTTGTATCATCAATACAAAATGCCCAGCTATATTGGTCACTTCAATTTTCAATTGCGATCTTCATAGATCTCCACATTCTAATTTTGGAGGTTTATAATTTTGGTCCTAAACTGTCATTTTACCTAACCATGATCTTACTATTTGGAAAATTAGCATATATGGTAGGCTTATATTACATTCGATTCAATCTTCTTTATTTCTGTAACAATTCCTTTGCAGTGCGATGGGTAGAGTCGTTCTCCTATCGGGTCAGCCACAAGAAGGTGTTGCAATTGAAGCTCGATCTGTTTCCAAAGGATACTATGAGGAGACCACAAGTGATATTAATGGAAATTATCGACTAAGAGGGTTACATCCAGATGCATCATATGTAATCAAAGTGGCGAGGAAAAATGGTTCAGGCAACAATAAAATTGAACGTGCATCTCCAGAGTCGGTTTCTCTTCAGGTTTGTCGAAAGTATTTCCTTCTTATCATCCGCAGTTTCAACAACAGAATTTGCCTGAAAATATTCTTTTCTTGTAGATCGGTTATGAAGATATCAATGGGCTCGATTTTTTGGTCTTTGAAAAACCAGAAACGACCATATTAACTTGCCATGTCGAAGGAAAACAGAACGTAGAACTAAACCCTAATCTGCTAGTGGAGATTAAATCAGCCACTGATGAATCTAAGATAGAGAATGTCTTTCCACTACCACTTTCCAATTTTTTCCAAGTAAAAGGCTTACCCAGAGGTAAACACCTTGTGCAGCTTAAATCAAATCGTCCTTTGATCTCCCACAAGGTAGAATCAGAGATCATCGAAGTTGACTTCGAAACAAGTGCCCAAATCCATGTTGGTCCGCTTCGATACAGCATCGTGGCAGATCATCAGAGTCAGGTAAAAGATATAATTCACACAAACAGGCTTCCACATTTTCAATAGACTGAGTTTTTTTTTTTTTTTTTTTTTTTTTTTTACCTTTTTGCTCATTGTGATTTGATTTGTGTCGGTTTCAGGAAGTGACACCTGCAGCTATATTGCCACTGGTAATAGGCGTTTCGGCAATTGCTCTGTTCTTCAGCATCCCCAGGTAATATAAAATTAAAACCAAATTGTAACTTTCTGATTTTGAAACCTTTCCATAATTAGTATACTTCACATAATTTGACATGCTTAATAAAATAAGGTTGAAAGAAATATACCAAGCCACGGTTGGTATTTCGTCACCTGGGTTCACTGCGTCTGCCAAGAGAGAACCTCGAAAAGCAGTTCCTAGAAAGAAGACGTTCTGAAGAATTCGTCTATCATCGATTTTTTTCTTTTTTCGACGTGACTTCTTTTAACATGCATGGTTTGCAGAAGAAAAGGCTTTTTCAATGTATTTGTGATTTAGTCGAATTTGACCTAATATCACATTGGTGCTAAAAGTATAACTGGAATATGGATCCCACACTTTAAATGTAACCCTTCAAAAAAAAAAAAACTAACAAATTACTACATATGTAACCAAGGACTGCAATATCGTTTTGATTAAGGCGACAGATCCAACTATCCAAGTCGTTGCGTGTGTTCACACGATAGATTAGATATTGGGCTGCACATGTAACAAATTAACTCCAATAATTATAACATAATTCAAAGATAATAAAGATCGTAGTCAATTAATTCCTATTAGTCTTACTCTTACACCCACACAAGGAAAGCTCGGTTAACTGCAGAATCGGTTAAAAATTGAAAGTACGAAAGCGTATACTGTATATACACACCACTGACACGCATATTAAATACCGTTTAAAAACAATGTGACCTACAATTGCCGGTAACCAATTGAAGTCATTTATGTAGCAAGAAAGAACCCATGTTTTCATTCATCCACCTCCTCCCACTTTCGCTTCTCTAACCCTAATAAATATATTTCTCTTGTTTTCATTTCCTGAAGGACATTCTCTGTATTTTTTTTCTTTCTCTTTGAAGGAAAATGGATGATATCGGTGTTGGGATGCCGTTTTCCGATTTAGGGCAAATGAGAGTTTCCGATTTGGGAAATTTATGCAAGGAAAGGTATCCGGTAGAGTTCATGGATTTACATGGTGTTCATCATTATGCCCTAACCCATACGACACGGATACAGTTTCCGGAGACACCTAACTCTTCGTCGAATGAATCTGTGACTGGAGAGGAAAAGAAGAGAGACGACGAGGAAAATGGAGGAAAACATCAATATAAGACAAATACGCTGTGAGTTTGAGTGTTTACTTTTCTTTCAACCGAAACTTAGTTCCACAACAAACAAACAAAAACATCTGCGGAAATAAATAGATGTATGTATACTTCAAAAATGGTTTAGCATTTTTCAAACTGATGCTTGCTAAATTTTGAATTTACAGGTTTATAAAATCAGCGAAGTGTAGTGATAAGAAGAAGATGAGAGTGCCAAAAGTGTCATTCATCACAAAGAGCGAGGTTCTTCATCTAGATGATGGTTATAAATGGAGAAAATACGGTCAAAAACCTGTTAAAAACAGTCCTTTCCCAAGGTAAGATGTGTATTCTTTCATACATAATAATCTACAATATTAAACCTTATGGGATTTGATTATATGTGTTTTTTTTTTTATTGATAAGGAGTTATTACCGTTGCACAACATCTTGGTGTGATGTGAAGAAGAGAATAGAGAGATCATTCAGTAATCCAAGCATTGTAATCACTACTTACGAAGGTCAACACTCGCATCATCGTCCAGTTTTCATCATGCCTAAAAGAGCCACCACTCGATCCTATGGCTCAGCTTCTGGGGATCACTTTGGCCTCCCTGCACCCTCTCCTCAGTTTCATCAACTTTCCCATTACAAAAACCAACAACAACAACAAGAGGCACTGTCTTTCTCCCAACCCGTGTACACTGACAAGCAAGTTGATCTTGATGGTGATGATGATAATCATGTGATTAAGAAGAGTAGAACTTGGAATCTGATGGATGGGGCTGCTTTAGTCAAAGATCATGGCCTTCTTCAAGATGTTGTTTCCTCTCATATCGATAAGAAAAAGTGTTAGTTAATTAATCGTGTAATGAAGTAAAATGTTTTAATTTTTCTAATTGTCCAAGAAAACTGATTTTTTTACTCTTTAGTATTGAATGGATCATGTAGATGTCAAAAAAGTGTCAAAATCTTTTAATAGCACGTAGGTCAAGCTTTCACATTCATTTGATCATGATAGGTTTTATAAGTTATCGACCAAGAGAAATCAAATATACTTGTTTTATTGAGATTCCTTTAATTTACAGTACCCGGTTTGGTCTCGAATCAAAATACTAAGCTTGTTTGTACCGTGTCGCATTTAGATAGTAAAGTATTTTGTGTCTGACCGAGTTTTATAGTCACTCTCTAGCAATGCTATGTTATAGCTAGCGTTTAAGGTTTTGTTTCTCCATATATATATAGAGACGTGGCAGTTAATATATACTTGTGACTAATTTTTTATCTTCTTATAGTGTAACTGCATCAATTAATTTTATTAGTGGCCTTAAATTTAACAGAGAAGCATAATTTGATGGGTCCAAAAGAATATTGATGTGAAAAAACTACTGTGCGTATTGTATGTAAAAAGGGAATAAGAAGCATCAGTATATATTTAATTAAGGGAAAAAATCACCACTTTGTATTTCATGACTACTCTACTGCGTTGAAAAACTGTCGTTTGCTATTTCAAACTTTAACGTTTTCTTCTTGGTTCTTATTTTATTCTCATGATTTCTTCTAAAACCCAAAAACGAAAATAAATGAGAAAACATATTCAAATTCTAACCTAACCTCTGATAAATGATTATTACTTAAAAGAAGAACAGTGAAGTGAGGACTATGATACTCTCCTACTATGTTTGTAAAAATTTGAGATTCGTTCCGTCTTCAGGCTGTTTGGAAGCAGTATTGAAGATGCTATTTGAATTGAGTCAAATCCTAATCTCTTAATTATAAGACCACACTATCAAAATTTCATATAGTCGATAGTATAACGTGGTCCAAGTCTCCTTAGTTAGATGGAGAACCATTTGGTAAATAAAGACCGTATATACAAACTTAACACGTATTTTTCAGGGTAGATAAGTTATTATTTAGAAGTTGAAGGTTCAAAAGAACAAATTAAAAATTAATATTTGGGAGTTGTCAGTTTCATTCATTTCCCACAGGAACCGAACCCTAGTTTTTGTGTCGTTCAGCGTCTTCTTCGCGTTTTTCGGTCGCCATTGATTCGAACCTCGCAAGGTAAAGATAAACCCTAACTCTTGATTTCTAGGTTAAAATCTTCTTCTTTTCTCTATTGTTCGCTTTCTCACCCACTCGTTAGTCACATTGAGCTATTAGTAAACCTGTGACAATCGGCGAGTTTGGTAACAGAGTTATTCGAATTTTGTTCAATCTCTACCAATTTGACTACTTTTTTGGTTAAATCTTATCCTTATGTTATGTGTCTAATGGAAAATCTGACTTCTTTCTTCTAAATTTTACATTTTTGTTTGTTTTATTTCTCATTCCTAGTGATAAAAAGTCTTCAACATTATACTTTTATGGGTGAATGAACTCTCGATTGAACCTGTGTTGTTCAGACTCTTTGTAGAAATTGAAACTGAAAAGTTTTTTTTTTCAGATGGAAAGCACAAGATCAGACCCAGAGCTTGATGATGACTTTAGTGAAATTTACAAGGCGTATACTGGTCCTCCATCCACTGTGACCAACAGTGTTCAAGAAAAAGACAAACCTATCAAACTATCTGAAGAAAGATGTGATGAAGAAGAGCAACTACCTGATCCCAACTCTGTGCCTACAGATTTCACTAGCCGAGAGGCTAAGGTTTGGGAAGCTAAATCCAAAGCTACTGAGAGGAACTGGAAGAAGCGAAAAGAAGAAGAAATGATCTGTAAAATATGTGGCAAGTCTGGTCATTTTACTCAGGTAATCCCCAATTTTCTTATAGCTTTACTCCTTTTTAGTTTATAACATCATTTGTGTGCGTTTTTCTGATTCTTGCATTATTTTTCCAATATGTTAGGGCTGTCCATCGACACTTGGTGCTAACAAGAAGTCCCAAGAATTCTTTGAGAGGGTACCAGCTAGGGACATGAATGTAAGAGTTTTGTTTACGGAGAAAGTTATTGAAAGTATTGAAAGGGAGACCGGCTGCAAGATTAAAATGGATGAGAAGTTCATAATTGTTAGTGGCAAGGACAGATTAATCTTGAGGAAAGGTGTTGATGCTGTTCACAAGGTTAAGGAGGATTGTGTGATTAAAAGTTCTTCTGCTTCTCACAGGAGTAGATCCAGGTCACCAAGGCGAACTTCTGTTGGTCCACCGCGTGCTCGAATCTCTGAACCTCAAAGACAGCACCCACCATCTCATGGTCCATCAAGTTTTTCAGAGCGCTCTGGTAGGCAAGATAAGTTTGTGGATAATCGTGTGCGCGAAGAGAATCGTGTTCGTGAGAATCAGAGAAATGTTTCCCGAGGATCACCACAAGGTAGGGACAAGATAGGATACCTTAGAGACCTGGTTATTTTCTCTTTTAGCCTTGTCTTTGGGGAAGTTGATTGGTCGTTTTTGGGCCTTTTTTGGCCAATAATTTCCTTTCCTTGTCTTTATTTTGCAGCCAAAGGTAAGTCCTTATGTTCAATCATTTTGTACAGTATTGAAGTAAATAAATTATCTACTTAACTTTTGCTCGACCTTCTCTGATTAAGGATGAGATCACGTGTCTTACTGTAGCTGTAACCTTTGGTTTAGTCAGGCAGTTAACATTACTATTCATTTTATGAAGCTTATGGTAGTGACAGAGCTCGGAGTCGTTCTACACATTCGAAATCTCCAGGGCAACCACGTTATAGTGGATGGGATAAACCATATGATAGGCAAAAGTCTGAGGTGAGCGGTTATCGGTCTGAAAGATGGGATCAAGAGAGAATGGGTGGCTCCAGCGACATGCAGGTGAGTCATCAGTTTGAACGCCCTGCTTTTCCACCGACATTAGAAGAATTAGAGTTGGAATATACGAGGGATGCAATGGAGCTTGAAAAGAAACGAGTTAAGGAAGAAGATGAGGAGAACAACAAGCATCTTGAGGTAAGAGATCCAGTGACTGATGTGCTATTCTTAGATTCAAAACCAGAGTTTTAGGTGCTGTCACCTCAGAAATGGCAATTCCTAGGAATTTCAACTATGGAAGGTTTATACTTTTTGACATTCTAATTGCTCATAGTATTGGGTGGCAGTAGATATCTCCTCGACTTGCTACTAGTTGAATGAACCATATGAACTAAAAACAGACTTTAATCCCTAGACCCCTTGAGAAATGCAATTCCTTTCGAGGAACTTCAACTTCTGACATCAATTTGTGCGAGTTTTTAGACAATCCGGGAACTGAGAGAGAATTACATGAAGAAACTGGCTGTAGTGAGGGGTATGAATGCTAAACAATGGGAAAAATTCCTTCAAGTCGATTCTCAGAGACGTCAACAGCAAGCACGGCAACAAATCTCTGGTCTGAATTATGGTAGTAACTATAGACAGTTTCCTTATACTGAGTTTGATGATGGTTACGGGGCCAATCCTCCTCCCTATGGTGGAAACAATGTGTCAATGGATTCTGAAGGCAGATATCCAAACCATGTAAAAAACATTTCCTCAAGGCAGCAAGACAACAATTATGGTACTGGGTTCCAACGCCAGAGACGTGAGGACTATGGGAAAGCCTACAATCGTTATTAGATCATTGTAGTCAGATCTTGTTTGGTAAGTTGTTTCTCCCCTGTTAGAAGACAAAAGATAGTACTGTCCTGTTCTTGGAGTTGCGGTTTTGATTAACAGATTGAAATGTAAATTGTGGATTCTTGAAGAGTATATTCTTGTCTCTGTCTACTTTATGTCCTAAAAAGCTTTCTGAAAATTTCAGGTCTGCTGGATATGGGTTACGACAAAAGAGCCCAAATGTCACATCCAGATATGTGGTTGGTAGTCTGAATTCTTATTAGGTTGTTCACATAAGGTGGCTTGGAGACAATGCACAAACCAAGGGTTGTTACTTATTGTAAGGACTCTCTCATAGATGGCAATGTTAAATACTGTCCTTGTCGGGTGCATCTGCTAGCTATTTGTATTGGCTTTGGTTTGTCTTTATAAATTCTAAACATTTATTGCGTAAGAGTAGTGATTAAACCATTTTATTGTACTCATTGTTCAGTCTTTAAACAGATTACTTTCTGGAAGGAGAAAAAAAAACAGATTATTCTCTTAAGATCTGTTTCAATTGGGGGACACATCTCTCTTTTGGTTTTGTCAAAATGGTTTTTGTGGCCATGATGAGTCCCAGAGTTCTTAGTTTTCCAAGAGCTCACCTGGCAGAGCTTGATTTGAAGAACTTTGGGTGATAACTTTACAGTAGCCCTGAAGTTGGACAAGAAAATCTCCACTAGATAGTATTGCATTTGTCACTGCCGTTTCTAGCTTTGGTTGTTTTGATACTGGCTTTTCCCTTGACGTCTGTATCTTCCAGAGATGTCGACCTCAGTTGTAAAAATTGAACAAGCCAGCATAAAAATTGAACAAATTTATTGGTCTGGATACAGAACGATGAGTGGTGGAAGGCGAAAACAATAACCCTCTGATATTAATGTACAAAGTTGGCGTTTACCTAAATCGTTTGGGCTACAGTATAATAATGTCTTAAAAAGTGTGTACGTAATTAGAATAGTATCAATCATTGTTCAGCTTTGAAGAGAGAGAGAGAGAGTTGTTTGAATAACTCAAATTGTTGACTAGAATATGACTGTAATAGATATGAATGCCTTGTGAATCTAAAAGGTCGAGACAGTTGTTATCATACTTTCGATTCTTGGTTATCCTCGCGTCTTTTGCAATTCCCTTTGATGCTAATCAATATAAATACACGTATCTTCTTCAGTTCTTTGATCTAACACTCACCTTCAATATATACAAAAGATGTCTTCTTCAATTGTTAGAGTTGGAACAGCTAGCATCAAAACCTTCGTAACTGAAAAGGAGAGCGACATCAACCGTATTGTGAAGGCATTCTTGACACGGAACGGGTACAAAAGGGCAGAAGGCAAAATAAAACAGTCTTGTTGCAGCTCTGCGATGGAGATAATTGTCTAATAGTGCAACTTCCTGACGAAGATGTAGGTGGGAGTCTTCCTCAATCTCTCTTCAATTTTCTCAATCTACCCAATGTTACCTTTGTTGGCATTGGCATAAACAAGACAATGATGAAGCTCGAGAGTGAGTTTGGTTTGACTTGCAAGAATGTTGTTGAGGTCGGACCCGCCACATGGAGCCTGAGCAATAAGGCTGTTGATGTGAAGTTTATTATCAGTAGTATTGTTTCGACTGGGAAACCAACAAATGCCGTATTTGACGATTGGGAAAACTGTGGTCTCAACAAGAACCAGATTAAGCTCGCAGCTTCCAATGCGTACTTAGCATTTGGCCTCGGGAATTTTCTGTTGGATGGGATCGGATTTTAAGCTTGTCAATTTACATGTTTTTGTTTGTTTGTTATGTTCTTCAGTCTTTTGTTTTAGTTTGCATTTCAATCAGAGTAGCCACTAGCTAGCCATTAATGTGGTGAGTCCATTAATGGCCCGTGCAATCAAAAAGGGTCGTAATAATTTCATACCGCTATTTTTATTGACATTTAATTTTCCTTTCCAAAGGTGCGACTTTTGCTCACGTCTATGTATAAAGTATCAAACCCTTTTCTCACATTGTCATCCAGAGCAGAGATGTCGATATCCACTGTACGATTTGGAGAAGCTAGCATCAGAACGACCACTGCTAGAGAGAGAGAGAGTATGGTTTAGCCTGCATCAATGCCGTTGAGATGGGAGCAATTTGACTGATGAGGAACGCCGTATTCTCTCTCCTTTGCAGCAGCTAATGCTTTCTTTGCTTTCAAAATTGGGAAAACTCTTATATCATATTATGTTTTGAGTCGACTCTACAAGTCTGTTTCTTCTTCTTTGTTTGTTTCGTTATTCTGTTCGTCAAGTTCAAATTAACTAGGGTCGATCTGGTCATTTAGCAAAATCTCTGAAACATTTTATTAATATCTCCGGCTGATAATCTCGTGCACTATTATTGGGCCGGGCCTGACAATTTAAAACTCATTACAACCTATCTGGATTCTTATTCCCCCAAACATTATTAGGGGACTAAATAAGATTCTCAGAAGATGTGGGGTTAAATCGAAAATTCTATTAAACCCTTAGACGCCTACTCTTCTCCTAAATCACGCCGCCGAACCCTAGCCTTAATAAATTTCCCTTCATCCTTGTTCTTCTGTTCCTCGTTTGCTTGCTTTCTCTCTAACGTCCGTCGTTCGTTTCAGAAGCGACTCTCGTGATGGGTACAGAGAGAAAGAGGAAAGTTAGTTTATTCGATGTTATGGACGATCCATCGGCTTCAGCAAAAAGCGCCAAAATCAACGGTCTCGGCGACGGCGGCGTCAACAATCTGATCAATAAGTGGAACGGAAAGCCGTATTCTCAGAGATATTATGACATTCTGGAGAAACGGAGGACTCTACCTGTCTGGCTCCAAAAAGAGGAATTTCTCAAAACTTTGAACACCAATCAAACCCTAATTCTTGTCGGTGAGACTGGTAGTGGTAAAACTACTCAGGTAAAAAAGTTTTCATCTTTTTTTTTATATCTAGGCTTAGGAATCATAGTAAGTTTTGATACGAGAAAAATCTAACTGTAAATTTTGTTTATGGTACAGATTCCACAGTTTGTTATAGATGCTGTGGATGCTGAAACTTCGGATTATCGTAGGAAGTGGTTGGTTGGATGCACACAGCCTCGTAGAGTTGCTGCCATGTCTGTGTCCCGTCGTGTTGCTGAAGAGATGGATGTTACTATTGGGGAAGAAGTTGGTTACAGTATTCGTTTCGAGGATTGCACTAGCTCCAAAACGGTGCTTAAGTAAGCTTTGTTTCTCTTTAGCTCCTTATCTTTCAAATTTACGTTTTTTTTTGGGGTGGACGTGGATCTTTCTAATCATGTGTTACTTAACATGACCAGGTACTTAACTGATGGTATGCTGTTGAGAGAAGCAATGGCCGACCCTCTTCTAGAGAGATACAAAGTTATTATTCTCGATGAGGCCCACGAAAGAACTCTAGCCACTGATGTCTTATTTGGTCTTCTGAAAGAGGTCTTGAAAAATAGACCTGATCTCAAGTTAGTTGTCATGAGTGCTACTCTAGAAGCTGAAAAGTTTCAGGAATATTTTAGTGGTGCGCCTCTGATGAAAGTACCTGGTAGGCTTCATCCTGTTGAGATCTTCTACACTCAGGAGCCTGAGAGGGACTATCTTGAGGCTGCTATTAGGACTGTTGTCCAGATTCATATGTGTGAGCCACCTGGTGATATTCTTGTTTTCTTAACTGGGGAGGAGGAGATTGAAGATGCATGCCGCAAAATCAATAAAGAGGTTGGCAATCTTGGAGATCAAGTGGGGCCTATTAAAGTTGTCCCATTGTATTCTACTCTACCACCTGCAATGCAGCAGAAGATTTTTGATCCTGCTCCAGAGCCAGTAACAGAAGGTGGTCCTCCTGGGAGAAAGATTGTTGTCTCGACCAACATTGCTGAGACTTCTTTAACCATAGATGGAATTGTCTACGTCATTGACCCTGGTTTTGCTAAGCAAAAAGTCTACAATCCACGAATCCGTGTTGAGTCTTTGTTGGTGTCCCCAATTTCAAAGGCAAGTGCTCACCAGAGATCAGGTCGTGCTGGTAGAACACGGCCTGGAAAATGCTTCAGGCTTTATACAGAGAAGAGTTTCAATAATGACTTGCAGCCGCAGACCTATCCTGAAATATTGAGATCAAACCTTGCAAACACAGTTTTGACCTTGAAAAAACTGGGTATAGATGACTTGGTACACTTCGATTTTATGGATCCCCCAGCGCCCGAGACGCTGATGCGAGCCTTGGAGGTTTTGAATTATTTGGGAGCACTGGATGATGAAGGTAACTTGACAAAGACGGGTGAGATAATGAGTGAGTTCCCCTTGGATCCACAGATGGCAAAGATGCTCATAGTCAGTCCTGAATTCAACTGCTCGAACGAGATTCTTTCAGTTTCAGCGATGCTATCAGGTACGCCCTTTACTTGTATTTATTTGTTCTTGCTATGTGCTGTTACGTATGTAGTTATGGGTAGGCTTAATTTTCTGCATCGAATCTACATGTGCATTAGAACTCATCTTTAATAGTTCATGTGTATGATTGTCATTTAGAATTAAGTATTGGAGTTAGGTTGTCATCAGCAGCCTCTAGTCTGGGTTCTGCATACCCATGGTTAGGGGTATCTTAAGTAAGTGCTGATGCAGATAGTTGCAGTTTCTCAGTTATTCTCTCTCATGAAGCAAATGGTATCAGTCTCATCGCCTCTATGCATCTGCTGACTCTCTTCCATGGACCTCTTCTGTTATAAAATCCAATTCTTTCTTTAGTACCAAATTGCTTTATCCGGCCTAGAGAGGCCCAAAAAGCAGCAGATGAAGCAAAAGCTAGGTTTGGACACATAGATGGAGATCACCTCACATTGTTGAACGTCTACCACGCTTTTAAGCAAAACAGTAAGTAGCTATCCCTTTCTCTTTTTCTTCATATTTTGTTTATAGGTTCTTTAAGATAGATACATACTGACATTAATGAACTGGGTCAATGTAATTTCTCACAGATGAGGATCCAAATTGGTGCTATGAGAACTTCATCAACAATAGAGCTATGAAATCTGCAGACAATGTTAGACAGCAGCTAGTGCGGATCATGTCAAGATTTAATCTGAAGATGTGCAGCACTGATTTCAACAGCCGCGACTACTACATCAACATAAGAAAGGCCATGCTTGCTGGTTATTTCATGCAAGTGGCTCACTTAGAACGCACTGGCCATTACTTGACCGTCAAAGACAACCAAGTATGTCTAGTTTTATATTGTTGTTCGCTTAAAAATTTGTTTTTCTATCTGTGTATTAATCTGATGGCTAAATTCTTGTTTGACAGGTGGTTCATTTGCATCCTTCCAATTGCTTGGATCACAAACCGGAGTGGGTAATCTACAATGAATATGTTTTGACTAGCCGTAATTTCATCAGAACAGTGACAGATATTCGTGGTGAATGGTGAGGTTTTCTTTTCATGTTCTTGTTTCCTTTAGTTATCATCTGCTTAGGTTTTCGTTTCTGAAAAGTGCATCCTTTTGACATGTTGATTCACAGGCTGGTAGATGTTGCTCCTCACTATTATGATCTTTCAAACTTTCCCAACTGCGAAGCCAAACGTGTCCTCGAGAAGCTTTATAAGAAAAGAGAAAGGGAGAAGGAAGAGAGCAAGAACCGGAAGTGAAGGAGAATCACTACTTGGACAAGAGGACCAATCCATAAAGACTATCATCTATATTATAAATCACCTCTTTGACCAAAAGCCTGTAGCAATCATCCTTTTTGACAAATATTTGCATTTTACTCAAACTTTGCTTATTATCTCTTTTCTATGAGCGTTGTTCCTTTGAAGATCCCTAATACTGAATTGAATTCTCGTTCTACAATTATCTAATGAGATTAATAGTTTTCTTTTTCGGGATAGTTCTCAATAACAATTTCGGAATTGTTTTTTCGAGTGACATTGACAATCTGAAATAAGAAAAAGCTCTGATTAAAAAGAAGAAAAAGTTCTAGACAAAATGCACAGAGACTTCTACATAATTAGTCGAGAGTTAAGTTTCTCCTAACATATAGAGAAGGCAATTAGTTTTGAACATAAACGTTTGATCTGCAAAATGCTTATTTCCATGGGGCAGCGATAGTTGCAAGAAACTCCTGGTCAACACTCTGAACCTTTTGGTCAAGAATCGCTGCGTAAGAATGCATCCGAGCTATCTCCTGGTCTATTGTCACTTTTGTTTCCTTCATTGCTACTTGTTGTCTCTGCAATTCAACAATGACTTCTTCACACTTCTTTCTTTTATTGTCATTCTCTGTGATCTTTCTCTCAACAGCTTGTAACTCTTCCAATGCCAATGTCTGCCTTTCCTTAATGGACAATAGCATGCTGATACGCGATCGAGGAGCTGTAACATCAAACCCGTGTTTTTCTAGCTTGAGAAAACACTCATCGATCCTGTTTATCACGCTTATTGGATCGTTGACTTGTAGATTGTTGACATTCTCTAACAGCCCACTGAATTTCACCATTGTACCAATGGCCTCTCCTTCACGGAACTCTTCTTCACTCTCTAGCAATGGACTGAAATGTGGACTTTGTGGCACTGTTTTGAAGACCTCCATTGATTCAATGACATTCCAAAGAGGTGACTTCTTTGCAAATGGCAGAACCATTGTCGAATCTCTTCCTGGCTGAGGTTCCACAACATCGACGTGTTTTTCCACAACTGTCGGATCAGGAGTCCGAGGAACAGATGGCCCTGAGTAATTAATCAAAAGAAAAAAAAAAAAACAAATAAGAACCAAATGTTTTTTTTTTAAAAAGCATCAATGGTTTAAATGACACAATCCATCCAAACTTGATGATGAATTTCCACCGTGGATCCATGAGGCAAGAGGCATATCATCATCATTCATATCGGCAAGTTCAATAGTTGCAGCCTTAGAACCATTACCAACCACGTCTACAAGATTTTGTGCCAAGAATGTTTCAGGTTGCAAAGAAACAATTGCCACCGCTTTACTTATCCATTAATAAGAAAGACAGCATACCAGTCTTCTTCTTAGGTTCGGTGCTTATGAACTTGCGTGGTTGTCCTCTTTTCCTCTTATTAACGCTCTCTCTGTTTCTCGTCTCCTCAGGTGCCTGCGTAGAACGAATAGGATCTACAGAATCATTCGTGGAGCCCTTTCGATTATTCAGTGCCTGAAGTTTCTTCCTTGGAGATGTCTTTCCTTGTGTTTTGCCCGCTGGTTTATTCCGAGGAGTAGCGGCTACGCCCAGGACTAGCGATGAGTGAGACACTTTTGCTGGAAACAGTCATATGTAGAATCATTTAGTGACACAGACTACTATCAATTATAACAACCATCATTCTTGTGAAGGTAAAGAACGATACGACACTTACTTGCTGCTATATCTGGTTGGCTTGTGACTTGAGAGTTCTCATTCATCACAACATTCGCCATCTTACTTCCTATATATCCAGCTAACTGCTGCAAAAAATCACAGTTAACCATAACTACCCGATTTATGTCAGTGGAGCAAGGCTGATACAAAAAAGTTATATTCCCTGAAAAAGTTATAACCATAACTGCTGATTCAACTTAGACTGTTAAAGTAGCATGCATCTAAAAAGAAAAAAGGAAAAAGGAAATATCAAACACACAGCGGCAGTTTCGGAGAGCGGTGGATCACTCACAAAGACAGATTCTACAACAGGCTCTGCAACATCTCCTCCTTTGGAAGAGGCAGGAGGAGGATTCTGCATAGCGCCACCAGAAGAGCGTGTTGCCTTCACTTTCCCTGTAGGTAAAGCATATTTGTCTCTCACGGCAGTTCGAAGAGTTACCCTAATGCGAGTTGAAGCAGGACCCTCCTCGCTATCCGAAACCTGAAATTGGAACATATTCTGAATTCATTGCATTTTGTCCCGAAACAACTCACAAAGGATCCAACAAAGAAGTAACAACCTTTTCTTCTTTACACCAAACTCCATCTTTCCACTCCCTAAAAAGTCTTAACTGCGAGAGGTGAAACTCCTTACTCTCCTTGTTTGGCCCCAAAACCACAGTGTATTTATTCCCAGCTAGAACTTTAGTCACTACTCCTTGACACCATCCATACTCGAGAAGCGCCTCCACATTCTCCATCAAACTGTAAGCTTTTAAACCTGAAGGCGGTGGTGAAGGTCGGATTTTGGAATTAGGAACATTAATCTTGGCCCATTCATCTCCTTCAACGCTCAAAGACTTGTACTTTACCAGTAATGTCCCATCATCGTTCTCCTTAATAGCTATAGCCGGAGTCCAAACATCTCCCAAATATTCAACCTCAGTTCTGAATTCTATCGCCTTCCCGGCACTAAAATCAGACTCAATCAATTGCTTCAACGACCAAACGAAAAAAAGAAGTGAACATAAGATTTGAATATAAATGTAAGAGACAAGACAAATAAAAGACATTTACTTGTTTTTCGAATCGAAACCATTCATCATCTTTCCAAACAAAATGTGGCCTTAGATCCTTTCGTTCAAACACAATGACATCAAGTTCGGATCTGAGCAACACCAAGTAACGCCCACTTCCCAAGACTTTAATAACAGAACCAGAAAACCAACCACCTTTATAAGCAGCGTCAATGACGTCACCTTCCTCAAAATCAACGTCAGGAAACGGATCAGGCGGAGGAACAGGACGAATGAGACGATGGATGGTGGTTTTGAATAAAGGAGGCAAATAGTGTTGCTTAAGCAGAGGATCCAAGTGGCGAACAGAGAGCTTCTTCCGCTTGGATTTAGCTAGATTTTCTTCAAGAATGGCGCAGTACCAAACGTTTCCACTACCAAACTCAAACTCGTCAGAAGAGACTTCAATTTCAGAACCTTTAGAAGCTGACAGTTTCTCCTGTCTTCCCGTAGTCAACAACATGTTTTCACTAGTCTTCATCTCCTCCTCCTTCTTCTTCTTCTTCATAAGAACCCTAGATCAAGCTTAGAAAGGAAAGATATATAAAGGTAAGCTCGTGAATCCTTGAAAAAAATGCCGCTATGATTTTAAACTGTATAATTATAAAGATACTCTTTTTGGATTAATCTTGTTATTAACAACTTTGTATTAATTCTGATTACATAGGGAACTGTAGCGTTTGTATTAGTGCTGCCCGACCATTCTCATTTGTTGATTTACTTATTCGATTTTTTTTTGTATACAGTTGACGACATTTTGGAATTACTAGGATAATTCCATCTTTTGGGTTTGGTTAAGTTATTTTTCGGATCGTCCTGCCAAGTCCTAAACACACTTTCTAAACATTTTTGACATTACTGTTTAATCCATCTCACATAATTCGATTTCCATGAATAAATTTAATAATAAATGTAGGAATCTCAAGAAATTGGAATATCCGCCAAAATAAGGCCCATTTTAAAAGCGTCTGAATTTTAAGTGTAAAAGAAAAAGAAAAAAACTTGAATGAATTATTAGAGCGAAGAACAAAGTATGAAATGATAAGAGTTCGAGACAAAAGAACAAAAGAGAGACGAAGAAGACAAGACTCTCCTCGATTAAAAACCAAACCACACATTGCTCTCCTATGCCTGCAATCCATTTAATCACACATTTAATTAAGTCTTTAACAATCAAATTTATACCAAAACGATTTTAAAAGATGTAAACTTAATATACAGTACCTTGTTTGCAATGTTGTTAGAGAGCCAGTCAAGTCCCTCGTAAAGACCTTCTCCGGAGGTAGCACATGTGCTCTGAATGTACCTGTTAAACCCACACATCAGTTATTAGCTTTTGATGCTACGGTGTAAGTATATACAGTAGAGATTTTTTGGTTTAGTTTTCTATTGCTCACCAGTGTCGTTGACGGAGAGAGTGAAGCCCAAGCTTGTCAGTAATCTCAGCGGCGTTCATAGCGTTGGGAAGATCTTGCTTGTTAGCGAATACGAGAAGCACAGCATCTCTCAACTCATCCTGCAACAGTCAAAAGGAAACAAAATGATGCCAGTTGCTTCATCATGTAACACTAAACAGAGAGATGTTTGTTTAAGTTTTACTTCATTCAGCATTCTGTGTAGCTCGTCCCTGGCTTCCACAACACGATCACGGTCATTGCTGTCCACCACAAAGATTAGTCCCTGAGTGTTCTGGAAGTAGTGTCTCCACAATGGACGAATCTGGGTGAACAAACGAAAGAACATTGTTATATAGGAATAGGAATAATTCAGCAAAATGGGGCAGTTCTTGGACAAACAAGTATGCTTTCTATAAAAGCTGGTCGGTTAAGATTTAACTTTACTAACTGTAGAATGCTCATAAGGGAATGTATTAACAATACCTTGTCTTGACCCCCGACATCCCACACGGTAAAGCTAATGTTCTTATATTCCACAGTCTCCACGTTGAAACCTTGGGAAAAAAACAAAAATAATCAATCGGCAAAACTAAAAAATCACTTTTTAATTCATACACATAACCATGAGTCAAAGATAAAAACCCTTCACCAAGTATAATTCACCATAATCTACTAATCCAACAATAATGCAAATTACTGAATCAAATCCCTTGAAATGAATGCATAACAATGTGACAATTTCTCATACTACAAGTTAAAAGATACACAAATAACTAATTAGAGAAATAGGATGCAAAGTTAGAAACTCACCAATGGTTGGGATAGTAGTGACAATCTCACCAAGCTTGAGCTTGTACAGGATCGTTGTCTTACCAGCAGCATCAAGACCAACCATCAGGATACGCATTTCTTTCTTTGCAAAGAGTCTGCTGAACAGCTTACCGAAGGACAGCCCCATTTTCTCAATCCTGTTTTAATGTTTTCACATTTAAAAAAAAAAAAAATTCTCAGTTTCATTTGCAGCATTTACATAAATTCAATAATTACAAAGCATAACAGTTTTGATGCATCATACGATTTCGCTTACGAAAGATCCTACGATCTCATTTGGGACCGATCAAATCAATATCATGATTAACAATAAGAGATCTAAATTTCAATTTCAGGTGAACACTCGATCTGAAAAAAAAAAAAAAAAAAAGAGGACATAGATCACTTTGTATAACGATCATGCAGATACAGATCTATCATCCCCAAGGAAGAGAATCAAAAGAAACCATGCTATATCTATAAGGAAATTGGGCTAATAGACAGATCTGGAATCGAAGGACCCAAATCGCGAGATTGGTAATGGAAACAGACGATCAAGTAAACAAATGGATACAGATGCCGAAGAACAAGACTTACCGGGGAAAAAACACAACGCCGAAGAAGAAGACGTAGACTTTCACTGTCTCCGATGGTCGTCCAAAGAAGAAGAAATGGTCTTCGAACGTAAGAGGAGAATCGTGAGACGCAATAATTCTCTACTTATGGCTATAAAGACCTTTCTGTTTATTAACTTTAGTTATATATTTTAATTTGTTACAATGAACAAGTTGCGGGGATAGCTCAGTTGGGAGAGCGTCAGACTGAAGATCTGAAGGTCGCGTGTTCGATCCACGCTCACCGCATTTCTCTTTCAATTCCAAGTTAGCTAGTGGGCCCATTTTGAAAACATGAATGGGCTTATCTAAACACGTATACAATCACATTTTCATATATTGACAGCCAGTTTTTTAAACACGAGTTTTGGCCCATACTAACCAAAATTTTCAAAAGTCAATCATAACGGATTATCTAATTTAATATCTCAATTCAATGACGTAACACTACGTTAATATTTACTCCATTAACTACAAACCCTCCGCCGATTTCAAACGATCGCATTTATAATTTCGTTTCTAAGACAAACCCCGGTTAATGGCTTGTTGAGGTTATATAGAAAAGCCTAACAACTACGATCGGAAGGTGACGTGTGGTCAACCTGGCTCAACTATTTGTCGTGATGTAACTAAAGCCATTGTATGGGATGGGATGGGGTTCACTATACCGAAGCTGCTAACCGGTTTGTCGTTGATGCCATTTTGACGAATCGGTACTCTTACCCAAAAATTCCTCTACACCGGTTTTGGTAGATTATTATTACTGATCAATTAATTTAACCGGTTTGGTTCATAAAGATTGTTTAAAGTTACAAACAAAAATAAAAAGAAAGGGGACGACCAATGTTATTAATAATATGAAAGAATCTTAGCCGTTCATTACTCTGAATATAGTCATATTAATCGGTCCAACTATTGATGGTAGTCATGAATGATAGTGATGATGAATAATGATTGCGCTTTGAAGTGAATGTGTCAAGTCAAACTATGAGGCATGAGTTAGTAAACAGTAAACTAATAATAATAATGTGAAATGCCAAGTGTTGTTGTTTGAGTGACGGTTGTAAAGAGAAAATGAGGAAAATGACCTACTAGGCTACTACTTTGAGTTAGGTTATGTTGATATTTTGGTCAAATAAAATTAAAAGCTGAGCTTTAATGGTTACATGTTATATAATATATATAGTAATTACTAATTTTTATAAATTAATTATATTATACCCAAAATAATACATGATATTTATTAATTTACCTTGTTTAATATACATATATATATAATATTGGGTTAGACTATCATTTCTGATTAAAATTTATTAGTTTATAAAAAAATTACTGTTTGTATCTTTTCTATATAGAAAAATATGCACGGTTGTATTTTGTCTTTTCCCTCTCACGTTCATAATTTTTTCTTCCTCAATTATTATCGCTCCCTTCATAATACAAAAAGTCGTCTCCTAGACATCATTATTGTCGGAATAATTTTTACTGCATATTCACCTACTATGTTTAAACTGCCATGAATTCGACTTTTGTGTTGGCAATGTTATGATACTATAAACCATCAATGTCTACATATGTTACATGAAGTATATGGTGACAAAACGATGATAATAATACCACCACTAGGCGCTAACATGTCATGATAGTCCAATGTATTTTTTTCTTTTGATAAAAGGCATATATATACATACATACTATGTTTATGTTTTGTGTTTGTCGTGTTTGATTTATAAACCTCGGATAGGACGAAAATATATATATATATATATATATATATATATATATATATTAGATCATTTATTGGATTTGTAAATTTGGTATAATTTTTTCACGAAGATTTAGTACGGACATTGACGTAAATCGGTGCATTGTATATGAAATCTACACTTGTGAAACTAACGTAGTATTATCTAATGGTTCAACATGCAATAACCTTGTATTGATGGAACTAGAAAGTGGAAGCAAATAACTCGTTTTTGTATATGAAGTTTTTAGCAGATGAATATATATATATATACGTACATAAATAAAGATTTGTGAACAAACACAAAAGACATAAAATGATTGTAATGCATGATTGAATCTTTAATAATGTAGTCTCTTTCTTTTGGTATGGTAGAACAAATTACACAATTTTTTTAAAAAGTATGTACGAGTTTGGTGGACAACTTTTACAGAAGGTGATGAATAATTAATATTAATGTTGATTAAAGTATTTAAAATTTTAAGATTTTTAAAAGAGCAATTGTATAACAAAACAAAATGCACGAGGATTCTCATGAATACTTACGTTTTAAAGTTCATCATCAATCGCACTTTCCTTTTTTCAATAACATTAGATGTTCAAGTATCACACACAGCACCCCGCTGATCATATGATGAAAAGTATACGTTAATTTTCAGCTACCCATGTGTATATTGTAGCCGGCGCCTTCTAAATTTGTTCGTAGAAAGTGCTATGCAAATTGAGGTTCAATTACACGTTCACTTGGTTCGACAAAACCGTACCAGACCGGTCTACAGTATAGCCGCCTTGTAAATGCTCGATCTTTGTAGTATAGTCCCAATGTCAAAATACTATAGATATTAGATGGATAACTAAAAGAATTCATATAAGCACCGACACGGATGGTTTCTCCTATTATTTTATTGTCTAGTAATTGTCAGTCAAACTCTTCGATATTAACAACTCTGAAACCCACCACCCAAATAAGTGTAGTTAATTCATTTTTTAATTTATAAATGTCAAACCAATCCAACGAAACGACTGTGCCAATGCCGTAAAGCATAACAACGCAACGTCATAAGTGAGTGATCTAATTCTTCATGTAATTTGACTCTACTTTTTTTTCATCGTGTCTAGTATACAGACAAAATTGAACTCAATGTCATAATAGACTAGGCGGGCGAATTGTAGTTATTCGTTTACATGATAATGTATATAAAAATCGTGTAATTATATAACTCAGTGTTATGTCATGTCCCTTCCTCGATCCCAATAATTTAATCCGGATAATTATATATATACATATACATAGTTGACATTTTCTTGGATTAATTATAGAGACAAAATTTAACAAACAAACAAATTAAGATGAGAAGCTATAGAAAGTAACCTGCATTATACATATATATATATACAAACACACACGCATTTAAGTAAAATTCATTAAACAATACAAACACACACACACACACGCATTTAAGTAAAATTCATTAAACAAAGTTACAAAGTGATATGGTGGATTCAAATTCCTTGTTTTGTTTGGTTAAATATTTCGAATACCAATTTTCGTTCGCAATTTACATTAAATTGTCTATTGAAAAAAAAAACTTATAACGTAAAGCCCTGTATTCAAAGACAACAAGAACTACAATAGATCATGATATATTTTATCAGAAAAGTCCGTTGTGATAATACGGCTGTGAATTGTAATATTGGATTTTGCAGCTGTGAGATTGCGTCGAGTGCCGAGAAATGAGTTGTCCTAAGCACATGGCCTTCAACCTCTCCTCCTAGACTCATACAAACGTATATATACAATATTGTATGTGAAATATATACTCCAAGTTTGTTTTTATTGTTTTAATATTTTGACCAGTGAAATAAAATCAATAAACACGAATTGAGGATAAAACAGAAAATCAATTACTTTTATGTCTAAAAACCTTTAACTACACTTAATTAAAACAGAGGGAGTAGAGAGAGAGAGAGAGACAAAGTGTAATTCATTGATCTTAATAGCTCTTTATAGGGATGATATTGTGTTTATTTATACGGAAGCAAATTAAATATACGATGTACATACAATCCGCAGCTGAACAATATTGGAAGGATAACATAACATGTTAAAATCGAATTTTGAAACTAATTAACTAAGTGACAAAAAGAGTCAATGAAACCAAATGTGATTGAATAATTAGGTAAAGTTCTGCTTTGTTAGTTGTTTAAAGATGTTCGTAAGTGTTAGGTGGATTAATTACTATTACAACGTCAGTGTTTTGGTTAGATGTATATTCCTATATTATCTACACCACCCTCCAAAAGCGACCCATTTTCTTATTTTTGCCTTTATAGAAAACATCGTACAGTTGTTTTTTTTAAGATGCTAGTGTATCGCATAAGTGGTTTCTTCATGTAGAAGAAGGTCAGAATTCTTGAGGTTCTCTTTTAACAGGCCAATGTAAATAAACACTTTAAATAGCAAACATATCTTGTAACTATGTGATGACTAACGAATAATAAATTAACAATAAAAAGGTCAAAGGTAACAGTGGGCTTGCATAAACAATAATTGTACAAAAGGAATAGTATTTTTATAATGATCTTAGCGTCGAATGACGAAAGTTCAAGCGTTTCGTTAATCACTCATATAATTTTAAATTAATTAATTTTCCGTCACTAATTAAGTTGTTATAATTTATTATATATAACGATGCTTCAACTTCTTCTTCCTCACCACAAAATACGTACATTGCAATTACCACAGCTGAAGCTACTTTGCCACTTTCTTGCAATCCAAACAATACAAAGTCACTTTTTTTTTCTTCCATTATTGCTTCTCAAAAAAAAGTCTCTTTACCATGTAAAGTTGTTCTATGAATCATTCCAAATCTTCTTCAACGAGATTCATTGTTGTTACGAGCTCCTTAATATTAGATTCTCTTCTTCTTGGTTTTCTTATCTGGATTTTTGTGCATTATTCTTCTATACCTTAAACTTGTATTGAAAATGTTATGTAATATGGGTTTGTTCGATATGAAGTAGTTCCTTTTTCGTTTCTCCCCTGTAATCGTGTTTAAACTCATCTTCTCGCTCTTCTATGAGAGTGTTGAACCGAAGAAGCTCTCCAAGTGTTTGACGATTTGTCTGAGTGGGAAAAAACAGAGGAACTTAGAAACAGAGTGAACTACAGAGAAGCAGCCATGGAAGAGACTTTTATTCCGTTTGAAGGTATCAAGAATGATCTTAAAGGAAGATTAATGTGCTATAAACAAGATTGGACTGGAGGAATCAAAGCTGGATTTAGGTACTTAAATTGCTCACCTTTATTTATTCTTTTAAATTTATTTCTCTGTTTTTTTGAATCATTCTGTTTTATTTATAATCATTTCTCATTTCTGTAGGATTCTGGCTCCCACCACATACATATTCTTCGCGTCTGCAATTCCTGTTATTTCGTTCGGTGAACAATTGGAAAGAAGCACCGGTATTGAATCTCATCCTCTGAAAAAGTTATCACCTTTATGAATGTTATCAGTGATTGCAACTTGAATAATGTTCTGTAATTTTTAGATGGAGTCCTTACGGCTGTTCAGACACTGGCATCTACAACCATTTGCGGAATCATTCACTCGATTATTGGAGGTCAGCCTCTGCTTATACTCGGAGTTGCGGAGCCAACTGTAATCATGTACACATTTATGTTTAACTTTGCAAAAGGGAGACCTGAGTTGGGACGCAATTTGTTCTTGGCATGGTCTGGATGGTAAAGTTTTCTCCTAATGGGTTTGATAATCTTGTTAAATATCGAGCTACGAGGCAATAATCTTGTTAAATCTTTTCAGGGTTTGTGTTTGGACTTCGTTGATACTGTTTGTGTTGGCTATATGTGGAGCTTGTTCAATAATCAACAGATTCACCCGAGTAGCTGGAGAATTGTTTGGACTTCTCATAGCTATGCTCTTCATGCAACAAGCCATCAAAGTAAACAATTTTTTTATATTTTGGATACTAAGAAATTGGATTTTAATTGCCTCTATAATGTTTGATTATTACATCCAGGGACTAATTGATGAATTTGGCGCACCTGAGAGGGAGAATCTGAAACTTGTGGAATTTTTACCTTCATGGAGATTTGCAAATGGGATGTTTGCTTTGGTTCTTTCCTTTGGTCTTCTCATAACTGCACTTAGAAGCAGAAAAGCCAGATCATGGAGATATGGAACAGGTAACGAAATAGTTAGTCAAAAACTGTCTTTTAATCTCATGATCTGGAATCTCCTTATTTTAGGGATCTTGACCAATCAATAATCAGTTAAGCAGTCATTGCTTATAAGTGGGGAGATCCCAGTCATATATTCCTTGAAGTAGAAGGAAATTAATTCCCCTTTTTGTGACATTATTCTTGGAACAGGCTGGCTTAGAAGTTTAATAGCTGACTATGGTGTGCCACTCATGGTGCTGGTGTGGACCGGTGTCTCCTACATCCCAACAGGAGATGTTCCAAAAGGAATTCCTCGGCGACTTTTTAGCCCAAATCCTTGGTCCCCTGGTGCTTATGAGAATTGGACTGTCGTAAAGGTTTGTCTTTTATCTTGAATCTCAAACACACCCCACATGAGAATATATGACTAATCCCTACTGATTTTGAATCACAGGAGATGCTTGAAGTTCCAATTGTCTACATAATTGGAGCATTCATTCCAGCAACAATGATTGCAGTTCTTTACTACTTCGACCACAGCGTAGCATCACAGCTTGCCCAGCAGAAAGAATTCAATTTGAGAAAACCGTCTTCTTACCACTATGATCTTCTTCTTCTTGGGTTTTTGGTAAGAACTTGCCGGAATAGTTATTGCTGCTTCTTCTTGATTTCAATTTACTAATAACTCCTCTAATTTCAGACCTTAATGTGTGGTCTACTTGGGATCCCTCCATCAAATGGAGTCATCCCTCAATCACCAATGCATACCAAGAGCTTAGCAACACTAAAGTATCAGGTAACTTACCAACATCGATTTGTTTCTGATTTTTTTTTTTCATCTTCAGGCCTTGGATCTAAGCTTGCTGTTTACTGTTTCCACAGCTGCTTCGGAACAGACTAGTTGCAACTGCACGCAGAAGCATCAAGCAGAACGCGAGTCTAGGACAGTTGTATGGAAATATGCAAGAGGTTTATAATCAAATGCAGACTCCATTAGTCTACCAGCAGCCTCAAGTAAGGAATCTTCTGTTAACTTTCAATGAAATAAAATATGGTTTGAGGCTAAATGATCTCCTCTGCAGGGTCTGAAAGAGCTGAGAGAATCAACAATCCAAGCGACGACATTCACTGGAAATCTCGATGCTCCTGTTGATGAAACTCTGTTTGATATTGAGAAAGAGATCGATGATTTATTGCCAATTGAAGTCAAAGAACAGAGAGTCAGCAACTTGCTTCAAGCAATAATGGTTGGAGGATGTGTTGCAGCTATGCCTATACTTAAAATGATTCCTACATCAGTCTTATGGGGATACTTCGCCTTCATGGCAATCGAAAGCTTACCGGGAAACCAGTTCTGGGAACGAATCTTACTTCTCTTCACAGCTCCAAGTCGTCGATTCAAGTAAAGTCTCAATCTTTTTACCTCCTTTTCTCTCCCAAGAATCAATACTCAATTACATACCAAATTTTCAGGGTCCTTGAAGATAACCACGCAACATTCGTGGAAACTGTTCCATTCAAAACGATTGCAATGTTCACTATTTTCCAAACAACTTATCTTCTAATCTGCTTTGGTCTCACATGGATACCAATCGCTGGAGTTATGTTTCCTCTGATGATCATGTTTCTAATACCCGTAAGGCAATATATCCTCCCAAGATTCTTCAAAAGTGCTCATCTTCAGGACCTGGACGCAGCTGAGTATGAAGAAGCACCCGCTTTACCATTCAATCTCGCAGCAGCGGTAAACGAGCATTACCCACACGAGTCCATTTTTTTTCTTTGGTTTTTTGATTTGTTGATAGCATATTTTCGAATTTGCAGGAAGCTGAAATGGGATCAACAGCTTCGTATCCATGTGATTCTGAGATTCTTGATGAGTTTATTACTAGAAGCAGAGGAGAGTTTAGACACACATGTAGTCCTAAAGTTACTAGTTCAACTTCAACGCCGGTCTATAATCGGAATCTGTCTCAAGTGTTTAGTCCTCGAGTGAATGAGTTGAGAAGTGAGATGAGTCCTAGGCTCACTGGGAAAGGGCAAAATAGTCCAAAGCCAAGCCCTTTAAATCCATCTTCATCGTCGTCAAAGTGAGATTAGCGATTATGGAGGCTTAATAAAACCCGGGAAGATTATGTTAAAAATTAGTTGATTAATTTGATGTTTTTACTTAACGTTGTATGTCTGCATTTTCTGTTCTTGATCTCCAATCAATGTAAAATCTCTTACTTACCGTTTCAAATGTTAGTAAAGTTTACGCACTGTATGTAGTAATAAAGGGATAAATATGTCATAAACTGAAATATTTCGTATATGATTTCGTCAGTTCTGATTACAGTCTAAATCTTAAGGCCAATTATAGAACGGTTCCTTATGATCCAACGAGCAAAAATACCTAGTGAATCCAGTGGGCTTCAAACACTTTTTAAGTTAAAATCTTGGTAAGGCTCTCTGAAGTCTGAATTATGGCCCATAATATGCTGTGCGTCATCATCATTCATCATCAACATGACGCTATTTTCGTGTATCATATTTACAAAGCTCATAAACAATAACACCAGTTTCACTTTGCTGACTCATATATGCTGATGAGTTGTCAATTTTATTGTTTAGATACTTTTTTGCTAAAAGAAAGGTTCTGGATTTTAAATTGGTTTTTAACTTTCCACGAAACACATTTTAGCAACTCGTTAGTTAGATCTTAACTCTTAAGTATCTTGATTTAGTCTTAAAAAAATATTATTACTACTGTAGAACTTCGCTGAATTTTTTGTTTTGTTTTGTTTTGTTTTAACAGTCAAATTTAAAAGAAAAGAGCATATAATAATTGTTAAAATCAATAAAACTTGGGACCCAAGTTCAATCCTGGCGATTTTAACGGTCCAGATTCATCTATTATTGAGGGATAATATAATCAATTCAGGAAACTCAAATGTGGACACGGACAAACCTCCTTGAGAATCTGTCTTAATTTCCTAAAAAAAGAACCGTGAATAATTATATTAAATTACAGAAACATCCCCGCTATTTCCGAGGAAGTCCTCGGTAGTTGGTAAGTACAACAGGAGGGTGGTTCCGGAATCCGACGTCGTTCTAAAGTACGCGCTTCAAAGATGAAGTGACACGTGTCATCACTGGGGGCTAAGTCTTAGCCGTGTGTAATCCACCGATAATAATCTACGTAGATCTCCGATTCGCCAAAAAACCGCCACGTGTCAACTATATTAACCGGTTACCCAGTCATACACAGTCGAATAATCGAGTTCTTATATATTAGAAAGAGGGAATTAAAAAGAGCACGAGGCACAAAATTTTCGTCGACGAGAGGAAAATAAAATATATACACGCGAACTTTCGAAATTGTCAATTTTCTTTGAACACAAGTGACGTATTTGGGAAATTATTCAGAGACAAAAGCGGTGATTTTCAGTAGGAGTAAATAAAAGTTTGATTTTTGTTGTTGTGAAAATTGAAATTGATTGTGAAGAAAGTAAAGAGAGATGGTAGCAGAAGCAGAGGTTGTGTTTCAACAGAGTTTACCGGTTGTTCTTGAGGTTGAGTTCTTTAACGGAGTTTCTTCGTCCGTCAAATCTCCCGTTTCTTCTCCGAAATTTGGTATTCGTGGGACGGCGGCGTCGGTTCCTAGTGGTTTAACGACTTCTCCTGTGGTACGTCTTATTCCCCAATTTTATCTAGTTTAGATTTTGAGAATTTAAGAAGCTGGGTTCTGAAATTAATGGTCAATAATTAGGAATTTGACTTTATTGTTTAGTCTTTTGGTTCTTTAAATTCATTAAGAAGGTGTGTTTACAGGAAACCAAACGATCTGAGACATTTGCCAACATGATCCTTGGATTTCTTAAGTTTAAACTAAACGAGCCTTAGTTTATGAAAGTCTTCGTGTCGTAACAAATATTAGATGCTTGTTGTCAGAAACTTTTGAGATATCTATTACTCCAAATTGAGCAACTTTAATTTAAAGCTGGCTGACTTTGAGAATTAAGTTTAACTACTATTATTTTAGATAAGCCCTCTCTGTAGTTATTGAGTTTGTTAATTTGTCTTAGTCTTCTTCATGTGTATGTCGGTTGTTGATATTCTCAATTGAGAGAGATGAGTTTTAGCCTCCTTTTTTCTTAATCTGTTTTCTTCAGTTTATTGAAAAATTGGGACTGTTTCGATTGTTTTAAGAGATTTGATTTGATTTATATTTTCAATTATGTAATACTGTTTAAATTGGGACTGATTTGTTTGCAGGCAGATCTGTTTAGAGAGGTTGATTGTGATTCAAGTGTCTCGGTTTATTTTCCAAACATCCGGTCAGGAAGCTACGCTGATATCGGGCCAAAGAGATGCATGGAAGATGAACACATTCGCATAGACGACCTGTCTTCTCAAGTTGGATCTCGCATTGAATTGCCAAAGCCTAGTGCTTTCTATGCGGTAATGTTTTGTTGCTTCTTTAAACATTTAATATATTTTTTTTTATAAATATATATATGTTTATACTGACTTGACTTTGTTCTGTTTAGGTATTTGACGGTCATGGAGGACCAGAAGCAGCAGCATACGTCCGGCAAAATGCCATCAGGCTTTTCTTTGAAGATGATAAGTTTCCACAAACATCTGAAGTTAATAGTGTTTATGTGGAAGAAGTTAAGAGTTCATTGAGAAATGCGTTTCTTCAAGCTGATCTAGCTTTAGCAGAGGACGGAAGCATTAGCACTTCTTCTGGTACCACTGCACTTGCTGCTCTTATTTTCGGAAGGTATGTGTCTCAATTGTTTAGTTCCTACTTTTTCCTCTTTGAGATTACCGTACATGTTGTTAGGTCTATAAAAATGTGATCCGAGCTCTGGTCTTGTTCTTGTTGCCTTGGGAGCTAGGGTCGTCGGCATTCAGTTATTTCTGTTTATCCGGTTTGAGCTCAGTTTCATGTTGGTTTAACTGTGATTTCTCATGGGATAATACTTTTGTAGATTATTAATGGTTGCAAATGCCGGAGACTGCAGAGCAGTCCTATGCAGAAAAGGCGAAGCCATAGACATGTCTCAAGACCATAGACCTATCAATCTACCCGAGAGAAGAAGAGTAGAAGAATGTGGTGGTTTCTTTGATGATGGTTACCTAAACGGGGTTTTATCTGTAACCCGAGCTTTAGGCGACTGGGAAATGAAACTCCCACACGGCTCTCAATGCCCACTAATTTCTGAACCCGAAATCAAGCAGATAACTCTGACTGAGGACGACGAATTTCTTGTTATAGGATGTGACGGGATTTGGGATGTCTTGACGAGCCAAGAGGCGATTAGGATTGTAAGGCGTGGCTTAAACAGACACGACGATCCAACAAAATGTGCGAGAGAGCTTGTGATGGAGGCTCTGAGGCTGAATACGTTTGATAACTTAACCGCGGTTGTGGTATGTTTCATGAAAGTGGACCAAGGGGGCGAGCCAGTGGTCCCGTTGGAGAAAAAACGGTGTTGTAGTTTGACGGCTGAGGCTTTCCATAGCTTGAGGAATCTGTTGGATGGCTGAAACTATTGTGAGTACGACAATGATGATGATAACTGATGATGACGAATAACCTCGATAAGTTTGTGTATATAATTTGTGTGTTTTTGTGTACAAACTGTTAATTGTTTTGTAAATAATAGTGAGAAGGAAACACTATACAATTGTCAGATCAAATTTCATGTAACAGGTCATTGAAAGAGTTGGATGAGAAATTATCGAAGTAGTGTTCTCGAGAGAAATGAAATACCACATAAATTGAAAAATCATCCTCGATATATTGGTTTGACTCCCTGAAAACAATTAGCAAGATGTAAAACTCGTTTTCATTTTTGTTTCTTTCATATTAAACGATTTAAAAATCATATTGTCAAGAAAAAAAATTACCATAAAATTGATAATGTCGAAGTAACACCAGTAGTAATTTCGACCAAACAAATATTGGGAAGATCTTTCATATAAAAAAATTAATAACAAAATCATCTGTTTCTTGGCCAATGTTAGGAGTATATATATGATTAACTACTCCTCATGGGGGGAATCTAAGAATCTTATAGACGAACGGTCTAAGTTTCCAACTTCAAACTTTAGATTTTCTATGAAACAAAAGACAAATTTTCAGTATCACATTTTAAAGAGACCAAAACCATTCAATTTCGCAAGCATAAGTAACAAAAATCGATTTAAAAAGTGGAGTAATTGTAACAACATAATATGAGCTATCAAATTGCAAAGCTGATTCTAGAGCATTGAAAGATAGAAGAAGTTGCTGAAATCAAAGTTTAACAACAGAGAACGATCAACAAAAACAATATCCATAAAGCTAGAAAATTCCATACAGAACAAAAGAGGTCCAACATCGAATCCAAAATTTAAATTACCAAATTGAAAAACTTAGTTTTTGAAGATAGAGAGAAAAAGACAGTAATCGATCTTAACGAATCAACAGATCATTCATCGCCTCCTTCTTTCTGGTAAACGTAAGTGAGTCCACACTTACCACAGTAATGGCGATCAAAGTGACTAGCCATGAATGTTCCAGCTCCGCAAGTTGCGTTAGGACACTCTTTCCTCAGACGCTGAACCTTACCAGATCCATCAATTTTGTAGAACTGAAGAACAGCGAGCTTCACCTTCTTGTGCTTGTGCTTGATCTTCTTCGGCTTGGTGTAAGTCTTCTTCTTCCTCTTCTTCGCACCACCACGGAGACGGAGCACAAGATGAAGAGTCGATTCCTTCTGGATGTTGTAGTCCGCCAGTGTACGGCCGTCTTCAAGCTGTTTCCCGGCGAAAATCAATCGCTGCTGGTCCGGTGGGATCCCCTCCTTGTCTTGGATCTTCGCTTTGACATTGTCGATGGTGTCAGAGGACTCGACCTCGAGGGTAATGGTCTTACCCGTTAGGGTTTTCACGAAGATCTGCATCTTTGCGGCAAAAGCAAAAAACGGCTGGGGAAGAAAATGCAGAAAGGAGATTATGTAGGAGACAACAAATAAAGGAGAAGGGAATGCTAGGGTTTTGGACTCTCTTACTGTGCAATTACGTAAATACCCTTATTTTCTGGACTGTTTAGTTAAATTATTTACTTGGGTTTTCCATTGAGTAGTCTCTTCTCTTGGGCCCTTGGCTAACCAGAGAATAGAAAAAAAAAAAAAAAAAATAACGTGGAGATGCAGGGAATCGAACCCTGTGCCTCTCGCATGCAAAGCGAGCGCTCTACCATATGAGCTACATCCCCATTTGAAAAGTGTCACGGACAATATTATTTTTATTATTAAAGTAGTATATTAAATTTTGTTTGGTGTATTTGTTTGACTGTCCTTGATGTTTTCGGAGACCTTTCGTATTCTTCATCTCTGCCTTTTTTGCCTGCCCTTTAAGAACCCTAGATCTCTCAGCTTATCATCTCTATTGTTTATCATCTCTATTGTTTATCATCACTTTGAAATCGCAAATTCCAAATTCAGGAAGAGACATGGATGACAGCTGTGCCGTTTGCGCTGAAAATCTCGAATGGGTTGCCTATGGATCTTGTGGCCACCGTGAAGTTTGCTCCACATGTGTTGTTCGTCTCCGTTTCGTCCTCGGCGATCCTCGCTGTTGTATCTGCAAGACGGAGTCTCCTATTGTCTTCGTCACCAAGGTTATTAAACCTCTTCCTAATCACTCTTTTGCTCTTCTATTGTATCTCTGTTTGCCTGTGTTATCGCAGTTACTCTTTTTCGTCAGATAGATATTTAATTTAGCGTGTGCTTGTGATTACCTGAATAAATTTTTGAAAAGTTTTAATTTTTCAATCTTTGATGATTGGTAAGTATTTCCCAGAGAATGCTTATGAGGTGCTTCGTGATATTTGCAGGCATTGGGTGATTATACAAGGACGATCAATGATTTCTCGACCTTCCCTGCAACACCAAAGGAAGGTAGAGTGGGAGGATCGTTCTGGTATCATGAAGACACTCAGGCTTTCTTTGATGACTTGGATCAGTACAGGATGATCAAAGCAATGTGTAGACTTTCCTGTAGTGTTTGTGACAAGACCGAAGATCAACCAAGAGAAGGAGGACAAAGGAATCATCGTATGCGGATTAAGAGTGTTGAACAGTTGAAGGGTCACTTATATCATAAGCACAAATTGCATATGTGTGGTTTATGTCTTGAAGGGCGTAAGGTCGGACCTTCAAAACTTCATTTGTGCATATTATTTGCTAAGATCTTCTCGGAAGTTTTGCAGTTTTCTTACATCTATGTATGTGCGTCTGTCTCTCTCTACATGCACAGATATTTATAGGTGAACAAAAGCTGTATACTAGGGCACAGCTTAACCAACATATACTCACTGGTGACTCTGAAGTTGATGGAACTGAGAGTGAAAGGGGAGGTTTCGCTGGACATCCTATGTGTGAATTCTGTAGGAATCCATTTTATGGCGATAATGAGTTATATACTCACATGTCTACAGAGCATTACACCTGTCATATATGTCAAAGGTAATGGCAGTTTACATTTTTAGTATCTTTATTTGGAGAGTGTGTAATCTGCATGACTTGATTGACGTCAATATCCAATATAGGTCACATCCAGGACAATATGAATACTACAAAAACTATGATGACTTGGAGGTAACTGTTAACCTCTTTCATAGATTATTATATTTGCTTAATATGTTCTTATTCTACATGTTTTTGCAACAGATTCATTTCCGCAGAGACCATTTCCTTTGTGAAGACGACTCTTGCCTTTCCAAGAAATTCATAGTTTTTCAAAATGAATCGGAGTTGAAAGTAAACACTTTTGAAAATTTCTCATGGTTCTTTTCTTAGTTCTGCTGTATGAACGTTTGTTAAGTATTTTTATTGGGTTTGTCAGAGGCATAACGCTATTGAGCATGGAGGTAAAATGTCTCGGTCTCAGCGAAGTGCTGCATTACAGGCATGTAACTTCTCTTGCATCTTGTCTTGTTTTTTTTAATGTAATTGTAGCTATCCATTTGCTTGCTTTTGTTTGATATCGTGAATCTGCTCCAGATACCAACAAGTTTTCGATATCGACGGGGAAATGATCAAGAGAATCGTCGCGGAAGACCCCGATCGTTTCGCCGTGAGCCTGGTGATGATGAATATAATCTTGCAGTTCATGCAGCTCTTCGTTTATCTGAGGCTGAGTATTCTCGGCAAGAGCCTGCTCCTCCACCTTCAAGTGCACCTCCTGGATTCTCTGATAACAGCAACACATACATTGATAATGCAGATCCTCTTATCCAACCAATGGAGTCTCTATCAACTACAGATATGGAAGCCTCTTCACGATACCTTCAAGCTGTAGGTAGCTCTGGTGGTGGTGGTTCACGTCTTGGAGAATCTGCTTTTCCTCCTCTTTCTGGCCTACCGAGATCTGGACAGAACTTGGAGAGTTTGCCTACTAACACTATGGCTGCTCGTCTAAGACGCCAAACAAATCGAAAGGCTATTGCTGCTGCTACTGCTAGCCCTTCTCAAGCATGGCCAGTAGTTAACCGAGGCGTAGCACAAGCATCTAATGCAAGTGGTGGTGGCAATTCTTCTTCAGGATGGCCAGCAATAGGTCGAACATCTGTTCAAGCCTCTATTCCTTCAGTCCAATCTAGGTCCCCTGCCAGAAATTCACAGCCTAGACCTCTGGCGTCTGCAGTTACACAGGCTGCTCGTAATGCAAATAGGATTCATCACTCTTCCTCAGCCCCTAATTTATCAGATACAAGATCGCTTCAGCCTTCTCCCTCAGATTTTCCTCCAGTTTCTGCTACTGTTGTGCAAAATCGCAAGACATCGTCCACTGTTAGACAGGGATCCTTAAACACCCAACCGCCTCCAGATGTACAGTCTGCCAACAAGTCACTGATTGAGAAAATGCGATCTGCACTTGGCCATGATGAAGATCTTTTCAAGGCCTTTAAAGATGTATCAGGACAGTATCGTCAAGGTTCGATTGATGCAAGAACTTATTTGGAGTATGTGCAAGGATATGGATTGTCTCACTTGGTTATCGATCTTGCTAGACTATGCCCTGACCCTAAGAGGCAGAAGGAACTCATTGATACACACAGTGCTAGTTTGAGAAAAGAGTATTTAAAGGAGAATGGTCAGGGTTCTGCGCAGAGCTCTTCTCAACCTAAGGAGAATCAAAGTTTAAAGAAAAATAAAGGAAAAACTGTGCAGGTTGTTGAGCCGAAGGAAACATTAGCAGATAACTTTATGGACACAGTGAGGAGATTGCAAGCTTCTCAGAATCTTCAGGAAGAAGAAGAAGAAGAAGAAGCGATATCAAATGATAAGACTACATATCGATCAGAGAAAGGCAAATCACAAGTATCAGGTTTGGGTTCTTCTTCAGCCGGAAGTAAACAGCAACGTAAGAAAACTTCCAAGTTTCACAGAGTACGGCTTGGTGATGGATCAATGGCTGCGTTACTAGATCTAAACAATGCTAATCGTGAACCTGAACAAGAACTAGAAGTTGGTAATTTTAACAGCAACAGTAATCAGACCGGTGGATTACCTGTTCGTGGGGTTTGGCGTAAAGGAGGTGCAAAACTGTTCTCGTAGGTAACTATTTGTTCTTTTGGTTTATGAACAAGGCGTGTGAAGATAATATATGATCACTGAATTTTTGTCACGGTGTCAAGGAAGGTGTTTGAGCAAATTTTATTGTTGTTCATTGGTGTTTTTTTAATAAACTTTTATGGTATTTTTTTTTTTTTTTTTGTATAATTTGTTTTGCCTCGAATGTCTGTTTTTATTGGAAATATTGAAAACGAAAAAAACTGTAATAAATAAAGAGTTGTTCTTTTTGTTTCAAGATAAACAAATGTTTTGGAAAACAAACAAACTTTTACTCTGTATTTGTTAGGTGAAAAATCTTTTCAATAATGAGAATATAGTATACCTCTAAGATGATATTTTTAAAAAACCAAGGATTTTTGAATATAATCTTGACTAAGTTTCTTCTTTTCATTGGAGGGATTAAAAAGAAAATAAATGCAACCGTAATAAATAAAGAAAAGGGATCTGTGTTACAAACACAGATTGTTTTAAAAATATTTGTTATACGAAACAAAAAAAATTAAGTAACGGGAAACACACACACGCCTTATTAATCCTGTAAGGAATTTTTGAAAAGAAAGACGACTTTCAAGTTTCAACCCAACCGCCGTGGAGACAAATCACTAATCGGTTTGACCACTTTGTCTACACCATTTTCACAGCTGCACGTGCAATAACACTCTCCCTTGATCACAAAGACGTGATATCATATGGCTGAGCCTGAGTGGAATCCAACGGAGCACAGAGACTTTTCACCGAATCACAAGAAGCAAGCTTTGATGGATCAAAGCCGCAAAATGATAACGACAACGACTCGAGGAGGTAGGTTGGTTAGTTCAACGACCCAATTTAAGAGGCCCAGTATGTATTGAAAATTTTATTGTTAAAATTGACATTATCGCTTCTCACGTTTAATATACAGTATTTTCCTGGTAATTTAACATAAAAAGTATATAATAAAATCTAAGATACAAAATCTAAATCGTAAAATATATTTCTTCTTTTTCCCTAATTTCCACATTACCGTTATTATCATTTTCAACACTGTATATGTTGTCAAATATATAATTTTAACTTATATATATATAATATCATTTGTTGTCACTTGACTATGATATGATCTATAGTATATAAGATGTAGTTTTTTTTCTTCTTTGTCGTCAGTAAGATCTAGTTGTATAGCGGATATATCGCCAGTGAACCGGGAATTTGATTCCGTCTGTCTAATTTTCTTCAGCGTGAACGAACGAACGTTGACTAGCTGTAAAAAAAAAAAAAAAGTTGACATTTAAGTCAAGTTAGAAGGAAGTGGGTCCTACCAAAGTGTTTGATTTCTTGCTTATTATTATTACAGCCCCTTCCCAACAAAAAAAAAGAAGAAGATATATTTCCCCTTATATATATATTTTTCGCTTTTACACAATTCTTAGATCTTCGAAACCTCACGCACACACTCTCTCTTTGGCTCTCCCTTTTCTGATCCTCCTTCTTCTGATTTGAATCATATGTAAGCTTTTCGATTATTTCTGATTCTATTTCCTTTCCTTGCTGATTTTTTTTCTGATTGGAATTGAATGTTCCTCTGGGTTTTGCCGTTACCAATTCGTATCATACTTTAGTTTCTGTTTCATTCATTAAAATTGCCATGAGAATGCGATTATTTTGCTTTAATGTTACGAGTTGGAGTTTTTGCTTGGATTTGTGTGTAATCTGTTTTACTTGACCTCAGTGTTTCTGAACTCCTCAAAATTAAAATGATATAGAAACAATGAGTTGTTTCGGCTGTTTCCGTGGAGATGATTTGCCTGGAGCTGCTGATTATGGAGGTCACAATACGACCAAACAATCTGCAGGTATTTTTAGTTTTGATTTGCCTCTATTATTACTAATGGTGTTGTTGAATCAATCTGATAATTTTTATGGGAGTGAAGGAAATGATGGAAGGCGAAATGGTTCTGAAACATCACAAAAAGCTGCTCAAACTGTGAAGGTTCAGCCTATTGAAGTAGCTTCTATTCTCTCCGCTGAACTCATAGAAGCAACCAATGATTTTGGACCTAATTCTCTCATTGGTGAAGGATCTTATGCAAGAGTATATCTTGGAGTATTAAAGAATGATCACCGTGCTGCCATTAAAAAGTTAGATTCTAATAAGCAGCCTGACGATGAATTCCTTGCCCAGGTTTGGTTGATATTGTTGGTTTCTTTCTTGATGACGACATTGTCTGAGTTTGCGTCGAACCTGCAGGTTTCCATGGTTTCGAGGTTGAAGCATGATAACTTTGTTGACCTGCTTGGTTACTCTGTTGATGGGAGCTCAAGGATACTTGTCTTTGAGTTTGCTCAAAATGGATCTCTTCATGATATTCTTCATGGTACCATGATTGTTGAAATTACTTTGAACATATTTGTGTATTACTTTAGTTGAGATGGTGATTTTTTAATGTTATAACATTATTATATCCTATGCTTCGTCAGGGAGAAAAGGTGTGAAGGGAGCAAAGCCTGGTCCACTCTTGTCGTGGCATCAACGAGTGAAGATTGCAGTTGGAGCAGCAAGAGGGCTTGAGTACTTACATGAAAAGGCTAATCCACATGTCATCCACCGCGATTTAAAGTCCAGCAATATTCTAATCTTTGATGATGATGTAGCAAAAATTGCTGATTTTGATCTGTCAAATCAAGCTCCTGATATGGCAGCACGTCTTCATTCAACTCGTGTTCTTGGAACCTTTGGTTACCATGCTCCTGAGTAAGTTGGTTTTCAATTTCTTCTACTTCTTCTCCATTTCTCAATCCTCGTTATCATATGCTCTTTTTCTCTTTAATAGATATGCAATGACTGGGCAATTGAGTGCCAAGAGCGATGTGTACAGTTTTGGAGTTGTATTGCTCGAGCTTCTTACAGGTCGAAAGCCTGTCGATCATACATTGCCACGAGGCCAGCAAAGTTTAGTCACATGGGTAAGTAAATACTAATCTCTTTCAAAGATAAAAAATCTTGCATCATTAACTTCTCAGATATCTTACTAAACAATCAAAACTCTGCTTTTGCCTTAGGCTACACCGAAGCTAAGCGAAGATAAGGTGAAGCAGTGCGTTGATTCAAGACTCGGAGGAGATTACCCTCCAAAAGCTGTTGCTAAGGTATAATAAACTGAAACCAGTCTTAAACTAATGATTAGAACATAGTAGGAGACGCAGATATGCTTTTTCTTGATTCAAATGTTTTGTTTGATAGTCATCTATTGTTGGTAATGCAGTTAGCTGCTGTTGCTGCGTTATGTGTACAATACGAAGCTGATTTCAGACCAAACATGAGTATAGTCGTGAAGGCTCTGCAACCATTGTTGAATGCTCGGACTGGACCTGCCGGAGAAGGCGCACATTAGTGTTATCCCTTAGCCGTCATTGCTTAAGGAGTTCTTTTATTTATACCCGGAAAATTATTTTTCGCATAAGAATCATCATAGTGTTCATAAAATTCGGACATTGATACAGACGATTTGACCACTAAACCATCATGTTCTGTTTTAAATTCAAATTTAACAGGTGTCGGTAACATCAAATAATATATCTTAACCTTTAAATAAAAAAGGTTTAATCGTGGAAAGCTGAAACATTGAGTCATCGTTGTTAAAAAGTCGTCAACTCGGAGATTCCAATGAAAAAGGTCTTCGATCACACAGTCCTTAAAGTTTGAGGCTCAAATCGGAGAGAAAGGGTTTTGCTTTTTAAATAACTAACTGAGATTCCTTAGCTCGTGGATTCAGATCAGCGATGAATACGGCAGAGATGGCTGAAGGGCAGTACGTGAGGGCCAAGACAGCAGTGTGGTGGGATATAGAGAATTGTCAAGTTCCTAAGGGTTTCGATGCTCATGTGATTGCTCAGAATATTAGTTCGGCGCTTATAGAGCTGAACTATTATGGTCAGATCTCAATCTCCGCTTATGGCGATACAAGTGTTTGACTATTCTTGACCGTTGATGCATGCCTTACGAATTAGTTTTTAGGTTTTTTTTTACTGTTTTGTTTGATTTTGATCAATAACCAAAGTATTTCCTTTTTTTGTTTGTTTTGTGTGTATATGTATTAATTCAAGGGGTGAAAGATGCGAGTGATAAAAAGATACTAGTGGACATGTTATTTTGGGCATTGGACAATCCTGCTCCTGCAAATTTTATGTTAATCTCAGGAGATCGAGACTTTTCCAATGCTCTTCACGGATTGAGAATGAGACGTTACAATATTCTCTTAGCACACCCTCGTAAAGCATCAGTGCCGCTAATTCAAGCTGCAACCACAGTATGGCTTTGGACAAGCCTCTTAGCTGGACGAAGCCCTCTCCGTCAAGGCAAAGGCTCACAACTTTTTGACAATGCGACAACTTCCGATATTGTTGCTAGTAGTCCTCGTAATCAGTACCCTGATCCTCCTAGGCCAGCTGGTCCTTTGCCTGTTGGACAACCTTACCCTAACCATGATCCTTCTTGGAATAATGGAATTCCTAATGCTGCTAGATCTGTTGCTTCTAATGTGTTCTAATGTTGCCAGATCAGTTGCTTCTAATGTCCGGCCACTCTGTCCTAACGCTATCCGCTGTCATCGCCAAGAGAATCTCCCACTCATATTTGGCCTACTGATCATCTTATTCACTCTGGTTTGGCTGGTAAGCTTTTCGATTGTTTTGGATTAATTTCCGGTTTCTTCTTGAATGTTTTATTGGAAGGTAAGTGAATCTTTTACACGTTTCCATTTAACTTCTATTCCCTAAGTTTTC